>UYYA01004198.1:0-145985 GCA_900624975.1 Angiostrongylus costaricensis | reverse complement strand
AATCGCCTTTATCACCTGTAGTCCCGTTGATCGTCGTGTGACTGGAGCGGGCGCCATTAAATCTCCCATTTTTCCCTGACGCGTGCACGAGTAGCCCAGTGGGTTCTGCTCGCTGTAGGGAATTGTCAAGCATCATATCTTTTTTCTAGGCTCCTCGTGAAGAACTCTGACCATTGAGTCGGTGGTCTTCCTGCAGTAGTTTGACATCCCGAGGAATCCAGTTACTAACAGCTCTTGTCCATCGGTTGTCGCTCATAGCATTACGTGTTCGGCTCACCTCATCTTCGATTGTCTGGCGTACAGAGCGGCATCTTTAATTTTTGATCGTTGACGTAGGTCGGAGTTTCGGATCTCATCCCTTAATTGTGTGAAACGGGATACTCCTATCATCGTTCTTCCGACTGTGCGTTCGATAACGCTGAGTGATCTTTCATCCTGCTTACGCAGCGGCCAGGTTTCTCACGCCTACTTTAGGGCAGGAAGTACCGCTGAGTCGAAAAGATGGGCACGGAGTCGGGTGTTCTTTGTCCTCTCCACCACATCCTCGATGCTCTTGAAAGCTCTCCAAGCCGTTCGTTTCTTTCTGCTCAACTCTGGAGCTGAGTCGTTCATTAGATTGATTTCCCGAAAGTATTCGGAGATATTCGCTCCGTTGAGCGTGAATGGGACGTACAAAACAAATCCGTTTCTCATGAACATCGTTTTTGTGAGATTTAGTCGAAGTCCAACCTTTCCGCAGACTTTGTCAAAACCGGCAAACATTCATTTCGCCTGGCTAATATTTGGTATTATAAAGACGATATCACCAGCAAAGCGAAGATGGTGTAACTTCCGACCATCGATTTTCACTCCCATGTTGTCCCATTCCAGTGTTCGCTTGACGTTCTTGAGGGACCAAGTAAATAAATTTAGAAGGATGGTATCTCCTTGCCTAAACCCTTTCTTGACGTCGATGGTGACATTGTTGTAGAATGGTGATATCTTGGTTGTGAAATCTTTGTATAGCTCACGAAGAATCTTTATATACTGACTAGGGACTCCCTGACTATCAAGGGCTTTCATGACTGCTTCAATCTCAATTGACTCAAAGGTCTTCTTTAAATCGATCGATGAGAGCCATGAAAGCGAGACAAAGCGGCCTTTTGCACCCTCGCGATACTTCAATGAGCCTTGTCATCCAGTGTTCTGTCAATCCTGTTTAGCATGACTCGGGTGAAAAGTTTGTATACGACAGACAGAAAGCGGATTGGCCGACAGTTGACGATATCGCGTAGGTCATCATTCTTGAACAATAACACGGTCTTGCTAGTCTTCCACTGAGTAGGGACCTTGCATTCAGACAGGTAACGTGTGAACAGCCGGGTCGGTGTACTTACGATGACTGGCGGAAGGTTCTTCAAGTGTTGAGATCTTATCTTGTCCGAGGCTGGTGCTGTTCGATTTTTCACCGACGAAATGGCATGTCGGATTTCGGAAGCGAGAACCGGTGGTACAACATATCCATCGTCCTTTATTTCGTATGACGGAGGGTGGACGTGACTATCGAAGAGATCTGAGTAGTATTCATGAATGGTTTTTTCCACTGTCTTTCTGCACGCTGTAAATGTTTCGTCTGTGTACCGGAGTGCAATCATCTTGGTTTTGTAATTAGCATAGCTTCGGTGGGCTTTGCAAATGCTTTTCCTAGCCACTGCAACTTCAACCATGATTGCTGCTCTTCTCTCTTTAAGATCTTCTTTCATCGCCTGTCTGAATTGTTTGCAAGTTTAGACGTTAGTCGGCTGTTGCCCGCAGCTCGTGCGATTCCACGCTGGCATATCAGTTCGACTGTTTCTGGAGACAGACGTCTCTCGGTGACTTTCGAGCTCTCAGCTTTTATAGCGCTAGCGTGAAGATATTGAATGAGCCAATCGTATTCTTCATCGACGATGTCTACAACGGCATCTTCCCAACAGCCGACTAGCGAGTTGAATAAGTCCCAGATTATGGTGGTTTTTGGACTTCGTTTTTTGAATTGAGCAGTTTTCTGTCATTTTTACGAGGAATAAAATCTTGCACGAAGGAGGCGATGGTCTGCTCTTGCGTAGAATTATGGGACAGCACCGACATCGGTAGGACGGAACTTTCTATTTACTATGATGTGTTCTATTTCGTTGTGCTACTCTCCATTGGGAGATTCCCATGTCCAGCGTTGAAGGTGGGGCTTCTGGAATTGCGAGTTACCATGGATTGTTTTGGTCGCCGTGATAAACTCAGATAGCCGCTCACCCTGTTCGTTCCATTCTAATCCATGGCTGCCAATGTGACGCTCTTCTTCGTCCAATCTTGGCCTTGAAATGTCCAATAATGGCCTTGAGGAATGCATGGTCTTTTCTGTAGAACTTCTCCAAGGCCATATAGAACTCTTCGACTTCTTCTTCGTCATGGTTTGTTGTCGGAACGTAAACGACGCAAATTGACAAAGCTGGTATTGACCCACATCTGTTCATTCGTAAAAGTCCAATTCGGGTTGTTAGTTGTTCCAATGAATCGACGTTCATGGATACACTCGTGTTGACGAGAACGCCGACGCATCCCACTCCTCTGTTGTCGCATGTTCCGAGAAACAGTACTTCTCCGGTGTCATAGACGGCGTTGAAAGGCTGACGTTGTCTCGTCTCGGCTAGGCCGATGACGTCGTACCTTATTTTTCTTGCCTGTATGATCAAGTCTTCTAACGAGGATTCGGTTGCAAATGCGCGTGCCCGTAGGTACAGATCGTCACCTTAGTTTTCTGCGATCGAGGCAGCTTCCATTGGTCCTGAGACTTTAGAAGGCTCTCGGCACTTGTCCAACCCAACGCTGCCGAATTGGAGGCTCTTTCGGAGTGTGGAAAATGAGGCCCTTTTTTATCTGTGTTTAGCATTTTGATACCCACGTGTAGCTTGCTGGGCTGTGAACGTTGCGGCCGGGTATACTCACGAGTAGCTTGCCAAGCTCTCCCAGAGTGGACATGGAGCTCATTTGTTGGAGAACACTCCTAACCACCTCCATATACTTCCCTGTCACTGTCACTTTATTGTGGGCTTTTGTCTGAATTGACTCTTAGAATACAATCGGCATAAGCAAGAACGAACCCACACACGTATACATGAATGCGCTTAGCAAATACAGAAGATACGTGCCATATCGGCGCAGCAAAAACGAAGGTCGCTTTTGGTCCGCGACTTGCCCCTTATCGGTCACCTGGGAATGCGCCGCAGCCTCACGACTAACCGGCTCGAGATACATCAAATGATGGAGATCCGTGGATAAAGTAGAATACGGTGTGAAACTAGTTCAAAAACAATATGTTGGTATAAAATGCTGAGATATTTGCAAAACTCCGGACCACAGGTGTAAAAAGATCGATCTTTTTTGCCATCGATAGAAGTAGCTGAGATATACGCAAAGCGAAGGACCCGGATGGTGTAGTGGTGAAGTGCGCTGCTCCCCGGTAAGGACAACAGCTCGTGTTCGTTCTCCACTGCGTACACCTGTGGTCCGGAGTTTTGCAAATATCTCAGCATTTCATACGAGTTATATTTCGCAACATAACCTGCCATTGAGAAGAAAAAAGGCAGTAAATAAAAGAGTTAAGACAATATATTGGTTTTCGTGTTTTTATGAACTTACCATGTTGAGCTGTTACGAGATTTGGTGTAGTTGTCGCTGTTATTGTTATTATTCAATGGCTAATGTTTCGGCGATTTCGCCTTCCTCAGAGCCGTGCTGTTACGATTGGGACTCTTACTAGACCAACCTCGCATCAGCTCAGCAGGATGAGTTCATAAGAATTAACTAAATATATTGATTAATTATCCTATGGAAAGTCGGCCTTTTGAGTTCCAAATCGGTTCAAACATGTTATTAACCTCCTTCTCGTTACAAAGGCATTGGTGTAAAAAAGAATCTTCATTATACGGTGCATTGGGTTGTTGATGGGATCCTAAAACAAATCAACAACACAACTGTGCAAATAAGCCATTCGACTCGCCGCTCAGTTTTGATCCGCCCTCATGACATCACTGCACAATTCCAAACCTCAAGCAGGGCACTCTCAGTTCCACCACATACTCTTTACTACATCTCTTAATAACTCGAAAGACCGACTTTCTATGAACCTCGGCATAAATAGTTGATATATTTATTTATGAGATCTTATAAACTGATCTTCTTAAGCTGACGCGAGGTTGGTACAGATCTTCGTTGTCGTTGTCGTTGTTTTTGATGTTATTGATCGATGGCTGACGTTTCGGCGACTTCGCCTTCCTCAGAGCCTGGACGTACTTTATGTTAGAATACTTTTTATTATTCGGTGGAAAAGAAGGTTAAAGTATTAATGAAGATCAAACTTTCAAATAGACGCCATATTGAACAGAAAGGCCACTCACCGTGATGTTACGTGCGGGACTGGCCCACACGTAGTTCACGTGGAGTCGCGAGCAAGACACGCCCCGGGGTCAAAATATCATTTTGAAATAGGGCGCCAGGTCACGTGTGATAGTGAGGCATTCGTCCTTCCGGTTCATCTTTGGATTTTTGAAATTTATCCAAAACGCCTCAAGAGTTTTGCGCGTTGATGTTTTTGATTCCTGCGCTAGGATCCGCACATTCACTTCAAAATCATCGCCGTTGTGCTTTTGTGCCCTATGCGTACCTAGAGGGGTGTTTAAACGGATTTTAGCTTTCCCATCTAGATGTTCTTTTATGCGGACACAAAGTGGTCTACCCGTTTCCCCGATATATTCCTCGCCGCATGCATTACATGAGATCAAGTATATTATACCTAAACTCATGCAATCCCCGTCTCTCCCGTTAGGGCAGATCATACAGTTTTCTGAGCTGCACAAACGATCATAGAGACGGTTTCGAACTAACTGNATAGGGCGCCAGGTCACGTGTGATAGTGAGGCATTCGTCCTTCCGGTTCATCTTTGGATTTTTGAAATTTATCCAAAACGCCTCAAGAGTTTTGCGCGTTGATGTTTTTGATTCCTGCGCTAGGATCCGCACATTCACTTCAAAATCATCGCCGTTGTGCTTTTGTGCCCTATGCGTACCTAGAGGGGGGTTTAAACGGATTTTAGCTTTCCCATCTAGATGTTCTTTTATGCGGACACAAAGTGGTCTACCCGTTTCCCCGATATATTCCTCGCCGCATGCATTACATGAGATCAAGTATATTATACCTAAACTCATGCAATCCCCGTCTCTCCCGTTAGGGCAGATCATACAGTTTTCTGAGCTGCACAAACGATCATAGAGACGGTTTCGAACTAACTGGCGGCGTAGGGTATTGGGTGGGATGTCAACAATCGTTACATAATTTTCAAGACCACTTTTTCTTAAGCACTTTTTAATGGCGTGACTTACTTCATTTGATATGAAGGGCAGCTTAAAGGGAATCTTATTTTCGTGTGAAATATTATTTTGGGAAACTACCCAGTGTTCTCCTCTAACCCGAGTGGCTTCTACTTCGTAGCCATTGGAAATGGCAATTTTTCGTGCCAGGTTTCGCGATTCCTTCCTTTCCTCTTCTCCTGTGCACACATTTTTAGCCGTACGATACATATTTTTGATAAGTGCTTTTTTCATGTGTGAAGGATGAGAGGAGAGGCAGTGGACTAGAATGTTTTTACTACTTGGCTTGCGATACCATTTTGTTAAATAGCCACTTACTGAGAGCTTTATTTGGATGTTTAAGAATGGAAGCCAGTTCTCGGTAGGTTTTTCTCGTGTAAATTTTATATACTCTGACTGTCGGTTTAATAATTCAAAGCACTCATCCATCTGCTCTTGTGTGGAACAGACGATGAAGCAGTCGTCTATGTATCGACAGTAGAGTAAGGGTCGGTGATCGAGAACTGGAGCTTCCACCTTAGACATGAAAGCGATGGCAAGGCCCGGAGTCTGAAGCAATTCGACTTTCGCAAAGCATCGGAAACGTATGGCACGAAAGCTCAAAAAACAGGTGGGGCTTCTTAAGCTACACTGGAACGTCCGAAGAGCCTACTATAAAAAGTACAGCCTAGAATCCGTCGGCTGACTAATGATTGTAAGCATTTTTCACCAAGCCTTTCAGGCCACATGAAAGATCTACTCAACCACTGCGTAGGATTTGTGGAGAAATTCAACGAGTAGATTCAAAATCAACTTGACGAAACACAGGAAAACTGGAATATTTAACTGGACCTTCATTAAAACGGGTGGAATATTTAGACAAGAATTAGAAAGAGCATCAGCAGCAATAGCGAAATCCTGTGAATACATGGCTGTTCCGCAAAATTGCGTAAGTATCTCCTCACCTTACAAGCCTCAGAAAGCAAACAAGGAAACTCGGATTCGGGCATACATGCAGCTGAACTCACAAGAGTCTGCATAACGTCGAGACAGCTAGAGTGCAATGTGCTCTATAACTCCACTCAAAAAAGTAGAGAACCACATAAGGAGTCAAATCTGAGAAACAAAACATAAAAGTCGAGGAATATATCCATTCGAAAATCTCAACCGCACTAATGAAAGTTTCCTGACGTCTCAAAGGAAGATTAAGAATTTAGTGAGGATTTACAGTCTAGTAGTCATAGAACAGACTCGGCCACAAATCCTACAGAAAGCCACCGTCAACATATCATCAAAAACACACAAAGTTTACGATCCCTATTGTGGCGTTTACAACTTTGTATGGTTTCCAAGGCTTTGAGAATATTATTCTTGGTAGTTGCCCCGCAGGTCTTCTCCTTGTAAGTCACTGAGTAGGACGCCTTGAGACACTGGGTTATAACTCTTATGGCTGAAGTAACAACAATAACAGCACAATAACGGAGAAGCGCAGTATACGAGTTGGAATGGAAGGGCACTGATTGGACGAATTGAGCGAATTGAACGAATTGGAAGAACTGGACGGACACGAAAGAAGACGAAAGCTAACTGATAGCCGAACACGAAAAAGACGAAAGCTAATTGATAGGCTGCTTATATTCTGTCTGTGATGGGTGGAGCTTTAAAAGAGAAAATTATGGACAGTGCTTAGAGGGACGTTTTAAAAGTTTCTCAGCTGGTACAATCTGACAGAATTACATTGACAGAAACTTCGCGAAGTCCATATAATGGCTTATATTTATAGAAAGTACATGTGATAGCGCGTAGCTGCTGGTACGAACAGTTCATTGGAACGAAAGATGATGGAAAATACATGCAGCTGACAACTGCCCTTTCAGTACCCGAACTGTCGGACACGATAGCGGTTCACATAAAAGTTCATGTAAAAGCGAAGGAATAGCTTATGCAAAAATTTTTACAGAAAGTGCACTTGCAAACGGTGCGAAGGCCTATGCAACATGAATGGATAGAGAACATCTCATCTTTATGAAGAACGTTCTCTATAAACCACACCGAATGTTCTCTATAATCTCAACCAAACAACGGGATGTGGAACAGCATGAAGCAAAGCAACCGAAGGATTTAAACGACACTTCCTCGTTAAATTCGAGTGGGGAAGGAGTAAACTACATCTTTGCCAGCAAGTATGGGTCAACAATTAAGAAGATGGTTTATCTCAGTGTAGTTCCCTCTTCAGCGAAACTTTCACATAACTATGCAGTTTTCTTTCTGTGAACACTGCTGTTCCTTGAGTCGGAAATAAGTACATGAGCTCATTATAAGTACACAAAACTAATGAGACTGGTGTCAGAGCCGTAAATTAGAAGCATAATAGCGATGAGATGTGAGCAAAACTCAGAACATTAATTTCACTTTAAACCCGCAATTACCTCTCGTCTTTAGTCGCTGTTTCTAAGCGCAACTAGTGTTCCGATTTCTGCTCATATCTCAGCGTCCTCGCGGCTGTATTCCACATAATATCATGCTATGTAAAAGAATAAGCAGAAAATGAAAGTTTATAGATTGTGATTGTAAGTTTGTAATTCAACGGACTACAACAATCATTGCTACAGATCTATATCCGACGGGTATGACAGGACGTTATGCCACGCCTATCCTTCAAAAGCGTGTGTCTCTCTACCCCTTCATGAACACTACAAAGGGCTGACATTGATCCGCCAAATAATTCCATCGAGCACGGTGACTGCTTGCTCCAGCTCCTACTCTTTTTGTGAGATGTACCTTCTCTTTTGTTTTTCATCACAGTTTCAGTGTCTATTGCAGAAGTATGTTCTTTGTTGCTTATATAACTTCTTTTATTGTATCTCTTTGCAATTAACAAACGCCTTGTTATCTATCTTACTTGTATCTGTGCTTATTGATTTCGTTGCACTGCTGTTCTTATATTACACTATTTGTGCAAAATTTTAACTACCCAAGTTTGAAGTCTGGTGTAAAAGTGCTACTTTTCCACAGGAAGGAGAAAAAAACCGATTTGATATACCGAAAAACCATCAAAATTCTTTCCGTTAGCAAAATATGTATTCATTTGCTTCTGAGATGCCTAAAGGAGATCTATGCCTAGCAGCTCTAAGTGATACAATTTTCAGTGAAATTCTTGGTATTGACGTCATTTCAATACAGTTAAGTTTTCTTTCTAATCCTTAACCTTCGAGCTTATTTCTTAAAAAAAAGAGAATAAGCAGACGGGCCAACAGACCGGCTATAACTGTTGCATAGCCATTATACAGCGACTTCAAAATATTAACAGGCAGATTTTCTACACAAAGGACAGTTCTCAGCACAAAGCAACTGCACATCCATTACTATCTTTTTCATCAAAACATGATCGGTATATTTAAAAATCAATCATAGCATCCATTCTCGATATCCATCAGCAAACACTAGCACTCATGCTCATCAATGGCCAGTAGATTGGGCATTAGGCCCTTTGTGCAATTCTATTATTAGCAAATGGATAGCACAATTACTCAGATAGACTATTTTAATTCCGTACTCCTTGAGCAATACCGGTTTGGTGGCGAAAATGGAGAACGCAGCATTTGTTGCGCATTGTGAAGAACTGTACATTCCGCCTCAGCATCTTCACTAGCATGTTGTACACGGTTTTAATGCACTTAAAATATGGAGACGTGCATATATCATTTCTTTCTTTACTTATGAGTTATACGGGACTTTTCACTTGTATATGGAGCGTTAGTGAGAAGTTGTCGATGTGTGTGATAGTTGAGATATGTGTTGATCCTCCACGCGAGTATTTTTGATCTATCGTCAAGCCAAATGCTAAAGTTGGGTAATTAAAACATTATCCATATAAATTTAGAAAAACTAAAGAAATCGGTAGAATACCTAGTTCCTGGAAAAGCCATGGTGTAAAGGCGAACGGATCAAACTTCATGGTTCTTTGATTACAAAGACCGTCTTGTACTTGTAGCTTGTAGGCTTGATAAACATGAAAAACAACATGGACGAGGGATTGCACGGAGGAATGAAAAGAAAGCGCCACAGGCCGCACTCAGGCCTCCAAAGGAAGCCACGCACAAACTAACGGAGGCAAAAATTCGCGCTCAGCCTTCTAACTCAACGACGATCTTTCCAGCGTTTTGTGATGTCGTAGAGACATGGGCTGATAATTTAATTCCGTTAAGAGCACTATGCACTACTCACAAAGCGCTTGAACTGTACCTTCTAAAATATAAATGGCACACACAACATCTAACCAGAATGTAAAGCTCAGATCTTCGAAATCCATCCCATCTTCGAAAACGAGGGGAACACACATCGACATCGAAATTTTGTTGGGTCGGTAATATAATCAGATGAACAGATGACAGATGGACGAAGAGAACTGTGAAGTTGACTCTGCGAGGATCAGACCTTATCTAGGATATTTACCTACGGGTAGAGCAGACGTGTTCGTGACTAAGTCAAACAGTTATAGTCTTAGATGCCGATGTTTTACAAATCGCACTGTGAGAGTCGCGCTCGCCATCATGCTCGAATCAAACCACCACCATGGACCACGATTACGATGCAAGGAAAGGAGTGGAAAATATACTGTGTTCCGCAAAGGGACGTCCAATTATCCAAGTAAGTAAGTATGTTATCAAAACAAAAGACGTTGCAAAATTGACCGATCTACATGTAGTGACGTGGTCAATATCCAAAGTTGAAGCAACGTGTAAAGACAAACTCTGATGTGTAGCAATTCCAAAGACAGACTTTCTGTTGACCTCGAAATTGTTTGATAATTCGCTGTTTTTTTCCAATAAGCAAATATGAGGTTGATATTACAGAATTTATTAGCATACAATAGCTGACGCTTCGGCGATTTCGCCTTCTTCAGAATTGTTTTATCCTTTGCAAGTACTCCAAGTAATTTTTGAAGAGAAGACATCGTTCGCTAATCAGAATATAACTGGGTGAACGCGAGACAGGATACTGGTGTAAATGTACTCATAAATTAATAAAGGATGAAGGATAAAGTTTTCGCTGTTGATCAATCCTGAGGGATGCGCCATGCATTCGATTTCATTAAGTGTCGTTGGAGGTGATTGAATGCATATCTGGCCTTTACAATGACTCGCGGTGGCCTACCGATGTATCGAGCCAGTGCTGCCATTCTCCCAGACAAGTCTGGCACAACTTGCCGACCCCGGAGGGATAGACGGTTTGGTGAGCCACGGGGACGGGGATCGATTCCATGTGTATGTCACAGGGCACCTCCAACCACTGCTCCTCACGCGCCCAAAAGAATCGTTTAAATATTGCTATTAGTTTTTCCCTTTCTCTTCTTCTTTCCAGAGAAAATTTGCACCAATATTTAGATGATTCTCAGGGCGAGAGTGGAGTTGCTGCTTGAGAGTTCTAGAGTTATTGTCCAAGCAGAGGTTTTAGACCGCGCGGACATTGTTGCAATTTCGAAGGTGTACTCATGTTATGAAATCCTCATCAGCTATGGTATCACGCAAACCGCGTGGCATGGATGAAAACAATTCCGCAATAGAAGGAGAGTTTGGAGGAGTACACTATTTATGAAAGTTGTAGTTAAGAACAATAAATGCCTAACATGAAGAATCTATGGAATACAAAAAGATAAAGGATTTTCAAGGAGAAAATTCTCTTTAAGAGCTGAATGATCTCAAATTTTAAGAGAACACTTGTATCATTTTGGATCCATTCTACTTCTCTTTCAATCCACTTTGTGCAACACGGTTCTCCCTATACTACATTATCTTCGATGTGTGTTCACCAGGTTCATTAAGATGAGTTTATTTTAGGAGGTCCGACCTGCACAGACCAACTTAGAATTGGCGCCATTTAAGAAAACATTTTTCAAACGTTTTTTGGGTGGTATACACAATTTCATATATGGTTGAAGTGTTAGCTTAAGTTTCAACTCTATTGGAAAGCTCTGAAACGACCACTGGTCTAAGAAAGGTGAGCGCGGAGCTTGGTTCAACCAGTTTGTGGGTTTTACAGTTTCGAATACGGTCAGTGATGCTTTCACTCTTCTATCCATCACCAACTCGGTGTAGTTTTTTAGCACATGGTCTTTTGCAACCAAAGAACCATTCAGTTGAATTCATCTACCTTCGCACCGTGAAGTCGTTTTTTCTACGATATTTGTGAGCTGTTCTATACTCATCCTCATTTTGCCATGCTCTTAGGCCTCGCCTCTGCTCTATTAGCAGATCTTTGAAGCAGAGACAGAACCACATGTAAAGTAGGAATTCGTTAACAATTCGCATTCGTTCTTCGTACGAATGACTTCATTATACACTGCAATGCCGTGGTAAAGAGGTTTGGAGCCATAGTATCGCACTGTCGGAGCCCATTGCTCACGTAAGTAGGAAGAAGACAGAGAAAATGCTGCATTTTTTACGATGAGGCTATTATAAATAAAATAATAGAGAATAAAATGTTTGGTTTTGGTCTACCTCTCATGGCTGTGCCATGTATTTGAACCTTGGAAGTTAATGAATGCACATTTGGCCCTCAAAACGATTTGCGAGGGTTACCGATATATCAAGGGAGCACTTTTCGTCCCCTAATAATAGTTTTCCTACCAGTCTCCCGTTCCCGTAGAGATGGGAAGCTTTTATACTTTCGCGTCAGTGATTACGTGTGCACTGGAAAACAGCCTCCATCAACGTCAATACAAGCTATTTCGTCAGATACTATTGCAAGCAACAGAAGTTTTATAAAGCGTCCTTTACTCCTTAAATCGCCACTCCTCGATGGGCGCTGAAACAATAGCTACTGTCTTAACACTGTTGAGCGCTTTTTCTTGTTTAGGTAGACGATGCTCATTGAGAGCTATAACATTCTTAATAGAGCAACTCCAGATGAAGCCGCTTCGTGAACCACTTGTATAGCACTGCAAGCTAGCAAACTATGCGGTGGTGAATTTCTTGGATAAGATGACCGTGCACGACTGTCTCCACTTTACTAAAGCCCTTTCCTTTTGAAATTTATTGTCGCATGGTTAAATAGGGGTGCATGTAATTGTTATTTTCGTTCTATATGCACAAGGCGTACGCCCAAATGCAAAGATGTTATGGCATCAGTAGTTACCAGCAACGCTAAAGCGGAATTAAGGCACCGTTTTCTCTCTTCGCCGGCATTAAAATGACTAGCACACAGCGTAATAATAATATTTTACTGAACCGACTTCCACTTAACCTCGGCATTATTAATTACGGCAAGTTTTTGGACAAATTGAGAAGTGTTAGTTTCCAACGCTTACTTTTTATTAACTTTGGCATTGGTCTATAAATCGCTGTGCTCTTGACAAGAACATACGAAGTTCTTATTACAGTCTTCGTTCACAAAAGCCGACATAATGGTGGATTTCGCCTTCTTCGGAGCCTGGACAGCACAGGTTGATTGCAATCTGGTCAGACAAGCACCTCCGTAACCAGAACAGAAAAAACACAAAACCAAGGTTTCAATCGCATATTGGAAACAAAATAGCTTCTTCATACACTTCGCTCACTCAACGCTTTGTCTGAGCCTTCTAATGAGTATTCTTATATGGAGACCAATCGTAGAGAGCTACATGAACGGGTTGTGTTCCACTCATATTAGCACTCTCACGACGAATGGCACCTACGTATGTCATAATAGTTTTGCGGCAGTGAACAGTCTAGCGTCCACAGGTGTCGCAGTGACCGCAGCGAAACTAGGCGTCATCCACTCCGCAAAAACGCGAAATTAGGCATCGTCGTGAGAGTGTTAAGATATGATTCCGAGACATAGCGTCATGCGTTATAACGAGGCATTCCTTTCTGCGGTTCATTAACCGATTCTTGCAATTCAGTAGCTAAAATAACACAGAACGCTCTGAGACTCCAGCAAGTTCGTAACCACCAGTGTAACAATTTATGGACGATGTAAAATTGCATAATTTGCCTTAACAGTAGAGACGGTGATCGCATGTGTTCGCGCGCAGTTTATCTGGTCTCATGTAAAGCAAGTGGAGACGAACACATTGACGGAACGAGTAGACCACTGCGGGTGTCCATATTAAGGAACTGCTAATCAGTAATTTTAAATTTTGACAAATGCTACACTAGCTGGGCATAGGACTCAGAGACATAACGGTGATGATTTTGAAGTAGAAGTTAACTTCCTCGCAAAAGAATCGAAAACTTCAGCGTGCAAAACTCGCGTATTATGAAAAACGAAAGATCTAAAAGTGAACCGCATGGAGGAATGTCTCCTTATCACACGTGATCTTACACGTTACCTCAGAGTGATATCTTAATGTGAGAGAGGTGTATTACCTATCCATGTGAACTCTGTGCCATTGCTCTTCACTTGGAGTACTTAATGGAAGACTCTTGAAAGCGGTGAGCGTGTAACAAAGCTATTCTGGTTCTAATGCGTTTGAAATATAAGTTTCAAAGCTTTGTATTAGGGTTATGAAGGTATTATGTTGACTAGATATCAGTCAAATTGACCTTTCCAGACTCCGAAGAAGGCCAAATTCGACGAAACGTCAGCTTTTGTGAGTAAAGAATATAGTAACAACCTCGTGTGTACCTATCAAGAAAGCTCAGAAATGTTCAAATCTCTCAGATCTATTATTTAAAAAATCTGAAGAGCATCTGGTAGCCCTCAGACCAGTTTCCTTTAATTTGCTGGTCACGTTAGGAAAGAATGTTGCCTAGAATCTTTTCGTCCGACATGACTTGTTCCTTTTCCTTACTTGGACGGTAAAAAGATTAGTTTTAAGCGTTCAGCTTAGTCTGATCCTCACATCGAACTGGCACAATCTAAAGTGATATCACTGCGAAAGTGTGGAAGAAGCACCATATTCTGTTAATCTATTGCGCTCTGACGCCGCTTTTCCTGCCAGGCTCAATCGAACACGAATCGGCTGCGGACATTCTCATTTTTGGCAATAAAAAGTAATTTCCCACAACTAGAGTGATTCAGTGGCTGTGAACATGGAGAACTTGTATAATAAACTTTGATCCATCTTTCTGTGAGCAAGAATTATGTGTATGCTGCTATTTACTGTGTGTTACTGTGGTCAACGATGCAAACACATTGCTCTCAGCTCTTGGAAGTATTTAGAACCAATTTCGAGTCTGTTTCGGTGTTTTTAAATCTGCACAGTCTGTGCAATTTCTCCGTTTTCCATTCTATACCATAGTGATTAGGACGAAAAAACAGTTCGGAAAAAGGTTTTTGTAAAATGTAAAGTGTAGAGAATTGTGTTTCCGGTTTCACGTCTTGTTTTGATGGCCTTCCGATAAGCTATCGTGCGAACATGCACAGTGCGGTAAAAGCAATGTGGAACCACGAAACTGAATAAAGACACTATAGTGTCCATGCTGACGTTTGGTCCATGACATTGTGGATACTGGAGTGTCCATATGGTAGTCTATGCGTTAGTGAGGACGTGGTCAACCCCCGTATAAATCGTGTATGATTTTCTTTTTCAATGGTGATTATCCCTGTTCTCTAAAAATAAATTTTTAAAGAAGAAATGCACCATGGGAAATAATACAGAAATACTTGTAGTTCCAGTTCCATGATCTCCGTTTTCGTTTCCAAGCTTCATAGCCGTGTGTTCACCTCCACTGACTTTTTTAAGCCGTTGTGTAACTCTCCAACAACAAATTCACAAGGCTCATATAACACGCCTTAGGACATTTGCTCTCATCAAGCTGCACTAGTTAATGAACTCGTGAAGCGACATCGCTTACGTTGCTGTCGTTATGAATGGCTCTTAGCCTTTGTTAAGAAGTCGAGATGATCACTTCTTTTCTAGTGCTCTTCTACGTCAGCAGTCATTCGTTAGAATATCCGTAATTTCGATTAAACAACCTTTTTATAAATAAAAAAATTACTAAGACCACTTAAATTCCTCTTTCTTCTTGTTTATAGGCTGCTTCTCTTTTTCAATGCGTCGTTTTTGATCTACTCAGGAATCTTAACTCGTTTGATTTTGTTTCTTCTTCGCAAAGACTTATCCAATCAAATGTAATTTTGGTGGAGTTGTTCGTGTTTCTTGCAATGCTCAAAATTCCAGTGAGGTGAAGGTATTACTCTTCTATTGACTCGAAACACTATTTAGTGCAATTGACAATGTTTCACTTTGGTCATGTCGTTCCCATTTAGTCAAAGTCATGTCCATTTTAAGGAAGAAACTAAAAAGACGATGAAATATTGCATGGATTACTCAGCCTTTCTTCTTATAGAAAATGAACGTTGGTCATGCCCTCATTGTCTTAGCCGCTTGTTCATTCATAGCAACTATATACTACACTCTTCGTGTCGGATCAGGTAAAGTTCTTTTATGTCTATTTGCTTTAGAGCATCCAAAAATTTCAGAAAGTAGAGTCCTGCTTCTCAGCGAAAATTTGTGACATATGAACGATGAATAGGCTTAGGGAATACTTAGAAATATTCTTGTTATCATTAAAACTCACGTCTATAGAAGTCGTCTTTAAATAATGTGCGGACCCCAGCAAGTGGTGCTCCGCGCTTTTCGTTATCTTGTGTCCATAATCCATGAAGTCGTCCGTATTCTTTTGTGTAGTGAGCTGCAATTTGAGGACTTCGTCTTCTTTAAGGATGTTTTAAAATGCTGGTCGAGGGTAACACTTCCTGGAATCGTGAGGCAGTTCTGCTAGAACTTTTCAAATCCTCATTAGAGGCTTGGTGCCACCCGTGTGATAGATTTAAATGCGAAATTGTGGAGGCAAACTCAATCAGTAACCACTTCGGTCACAAGAAGGCAACTTATTTCAGGAGGAATACTTATCTGTTTGGACTAAATGACGTTTTTTTCAGATTATGAAGTATCCATTGCAATCACTAGTACGTTGTTTAATAGCTCAATTTTCGACACGTGTCCTCTCGTTTTGTACAATCACTTAGATCCACAACTTCTAAAGTTTTATCATTCCGGATACAATCCCAAAGCGGTGAGAAACACTGTATTTCAATAATTACTCCGTGTTGCGTAAAAAGCGAACGTAACCAGTAATTTAAGCCAAAAATCCTGCTCACGGATCTGATTAGTAGGCTCGACCTGTGTTACCTGAAGAATTATTAGTAGTTCTAGCTCACAAATTTTTTCACTAGTCAATGATTTTTGTGTTGGTTTAGAACTGCACCGTCTACGAACCGTTGACCGAATTAGTTGGAGCACAGGTGCACGTTAACGAGAAGGGGAGAGGTTATCAATGCAAGGCCAGGTAGTCTCATAAAAATGCGAAAATCATCGTCACAAGAAAGATGATGTTGAAGCTCTATCAAAAGCTTCTGGTTAAGTTTTTCACAGCGGTCATCATAGTTTCCACTCTTTCACTGCTGCACCACATAGAAATGTGACAAAGAATAAACCAACATCTGAGATTGAGTCACCCGAGAAGCAACAAATACTTAGCCTTTAGTCTGCTATCAGGTGGAAATGCGTATATGTTCGTACGTGGACCTACATAAGACAAAAAGCACATGAAGTTCACAACAGTCAAGTTTGATTTTGTTTCACAAGCATATAGCGATTCTCATCATAACACCTAAAAGTGGAAAAGAAATAGACAAAAGGAAGACATTCTCTACCAGTTTTTGTAGAGGTCATAACGGAAGAAATCAAAACGTCGTCCGTAACAGAATTCGAGAGATTGAGATGTTCACTAAATTCCTACGATACCTTGTGGAGAAAAACTACACGTAGAGCAAAAATTCGGCTCAAATGTCACTACATATCCATGAGGTCATGAGGACATTTAAACTAGGTCACCTTGTGGATCAATAGGTCATGCGTTACCAGACATGGACGTATATTTACATTTCTAACTATCACCCGGCTTTTCTATAATGACTTGTTGATAATCTTGTTCTAACCAAGATTTGTACGGGCTTGCATTCTCTATAGGGCATCCCGTTTAGGTGTATTCTTCCCGACGGCGATCGTCGTTACATCGCACAAGAGTGGATTAATCTTCCATCTACGAAGGTGTTCAAATGTGATGTTATTCAAACCCAGTGCACCAAAAATTTGACAACTGAATCGTTTCTCCACACGCAGATATACGAACAAAAGTATGGCAATCGATCGATAAGCATAGGATGTATTGTTATTTCACTGTCGTTCTTCACTACTGTTCTTTTTTAATTTTTTTCTATAAACAGGTCGAAGAGTACCGCCAACGATGTCATTTGTTTTTAGAGATGCACAGAAAATTTCCAAACCAGACGTTTACTTACTCATAATCGACTCGGCGTCTTCGTTTATGGTTAAGAGGTAGGCACGTTTAGAATTCTAATGGGAGAAATTATTACCCGCGATTCTCCTACCAACTCCCAGCGTACTTTCTCGTGTTAAGTATTCCCAATTTCTTTTTGTTTTACGTGACCCATCTTCAAATCTACTGTGCATTTCCTAGCGCTTCTCGCATTCGATTCGTTTCCTCGCATCCATCATCCACGAATGCTTTTAAACTTTTGTCTGCGTGGCTTCGCCAACTATTCGAGGATTTTTATCCTCGCTATAAGCGCTGTTGAATTCCGGTCATGTCGACTCTCCCTGAAGTCTTGGAATAGCCGAGCTAGAGTATTCGCGTATGGATTGGACGGAATAAGTGATCAGACAAGTCTGGTATCGATTTCGTGATCCTGAAGGAATGAGAAGCTTTGTGAGCCATGAGCAGGTTTAAATCATCACTGTGCTCATGATGATCGGTATCCCTACCCTTGGACTATCTGCTCCGTATGTATTGCAATAAGGCTTCAAAGTTGTTGTAGAACCTTTTGCCATCACTACAGAACTTCAGATCGCTTCCCAAAACGCTCACATATCTGGAAAGTATGGGTGGAGTTCACATGGAGTTTCTTAACAAAGTGGGCGATAACAGTAAACCGAACGGATTTCCACTTGTATTCGGTAAGATGATGTTTAGAGAACTGTTAATACTTATAAATCCGAATGATGCAACTCGAGGGTAGATGACCTAAAGGTATTGATCGGTTCGCGATTGCAGTTAGTACATATCTCAATCAAACGCTTGTGAGAAAGTCTGGTGTAAAAGAGAAATTATACCTAGAAATTGACACCTGACCCTTTTTTCTTGGTTGGTTGATTAGAAAAAAAATGTGCTATTTCTGGAAAATCCATCGAAGGCGGAAGTCGAGCTATGGTGGGGCTGCCACCCTTGATACCCGACTGGGATCTCAATAAAATATGCAACGAGTATCTGGACAATCGCTCGTACCATTTGTTTGAGTATTCAAAAATGGGATACAAAGTGAGTGTTAAAAATTTTCTTTATTTCTTTTCACGACGATATCGCGATATTAGCGAACACAGTTGTTCAATCTCTTTAGCCATGAAAGCGTCGTTTTCTTGTTCAGCAATCGCAAGGTTTTTAAACAGCATACATTTACTTCCATAGAAAAGCACAATACAATACAACACTAGCTGACGTTTCGGCAGTATCGCCTTCTTCAGAGCCTGGAAGGGTATACTGATATACATTCTACTAGGCCAAACGCTTCAATACCACTTACCAAAAGACGAAAAACTCTCCGGTAATTACATGATCAACAACTTCTCGAAAAACCCACCGCTTTTTCGTGACTTCCAATGAGGAAGTTTAGAACAGCTGATTATAGTCGCATGTGGTTGACGACTGCACCATCCCACATCAAAAGTCGATGCGAACGTACCGTATGACCTCCGGGCATTCATCCCTGCTATTCATTGTAGTGTTTTTGGCATTTATCCAAAAAGCCTCAAGAAGTTTTCGCGTTGGTGTTTTAGACTCCCGTGTAAGGATATTAACTTTTACTCCAAAGCGAAAGTCTCGTTCATATTGCTTCTATTAGCGATGAAGTAAGCGTTGCTATTAAACGATGCTTAAGAAGGGAAGGTGTAGAGGAATCGGTAGTGATAGCAGTTAGTTCGTAACCGCCTGTATGAGTCTATGTGAAACAACAAACTGCGTAATTTGCCCTTACGGCAGGGACGGTAATAGCATGAGTTCAGGCACGATGTACCTGATCTCTTGTAAGAATTGCGGAGATGAATATATTGGCGAAACGGGCAGACCTTTGTGTATCCGTATAAAAGAACACCTAGATGGCAAACGAAAACTAAGACGAAGCACCCCACTAGACACGCACAGGATACAAAAGCACAGCGGAGACGATTTCGAAGTAAAAGTCAATATCCTTGCACAGTAGTCCAAAACACCAGCGCGAAAACTTCTCGAGGGTTTTTGGATAAATGCCAAAAACCCTACAATGAATAGCAGGGATGAATGCCCAGAAGATATACGCAACCTGATCCCGTATGTTCGCATCAATTTCTGAAGTGGGATGGTGCAGTTGTCAACCATATGCGACTATAATCAGCTGTGCTAACCTTCCTCATTGGAAGTCACATAAAAAGCGGTGAGTTTTTTGAAAAACTGTTGGTCATATAATCACCATAGAGTTTTTCGTCTTTGGTAAGTGGTATTGAAGCGTTTGCCTCAGTAGATTGTATATCAGTGCACCCTTCCAGGCTCTGAAGAAGGCGGTACCGCCGAAACGTCAGTTGCTGTTGTATTGTATTGTGTTTCTCTATGGAAGTAAATGTATGCTGTTTAAAAACCTTGCGATTGCTGAACAAGAAAACGACGCATTCATATTCCAATGCCGTGGTTAATAGATGGTCGATCCTGGGAACTCCTTGGCCATGCTTTTCTTTCCAGCCTTCATTCTTCAAGCCACTGGTGTTGTTGATCACCAGTTGTGCTAATTTTTTCCATTTTCTCTGAAAAAAACTAGATGGTTTTGCAGACAATGATCGCTCAAGATTATGGTGTAGGAATTGTGTACTATTTGAATTGTCTCGGCTTCAAAAGAAGTGAGGCTGATCACATCTGGAGGTGAAAATTTCCTGACGTTTTATAATTTTATTTTTACTCAGTAAGGAAAATTAAATTATTGGAACAAACTTTGTAAGATGATAAGGACCGATCTGCTGTAAACACCAGATAAAAACTGAAAGCTCTCGGCGTTGATCAATTCCTGAGAGATGCGCCCTGCATCGACTTCGCTAAATATCGTTGGAAGTCTCCCAGTGGCCTACCAATGTATCGGGCCAGTTCTGCTATCCTCTCAGACAAGTATGGTACCACATTGCCTACCCTGGAGAGATGGAAGGCTTGGTGAGCCAAGGGCGCGGAGATCGATTCCACGTATATGTCGCAGTGGCGCCTCTAACCACTGCGCCACACGCGCCCTTAAACATCGGATACAGAAGTGTAATTTCATTTAACTAGAAGGCTTGCAGCATTAGTTAGCTTTCTAGCTTTTTTGTGCACAAGGCCTTAGCAGTTTGGAAAGCTGACCAGCCCTTCTTATGTGCTCCTTTGTTAGAGAACTCTTAGCTCAGAAAGTCTAAACAGCGGTTCACATTTTCCTTGGAGTTGAGAGCACGTAGAGAACTCCACGCTCAATAACATAAAGAAATGGACCTTTGCCTATGCTTATGACTTTCTACTTTCTATATTAGCATTACTACTAGGTTTTGGTTTGTTTATAAGCTTACTAGAATTTGTTACAAATCTTTATTACGGCTAACGTTTCGGTTGTTTGGCACTGTCGCAGTTAAGAGCGGCTGTAGACAGTCATCTGTTTTTTCAAAAAATTTCACTTTTTTCAGAGTAGAATCATTCCTACTCTGAAAAAAGTGAAACCACGAAAACATCAACCATAATAAGGGTTTTTAACAATTTCGCGGAAGGTTATAGATCAACAAAAAGATTAATTATCTATTCAGAGGTTTAATGAAATTCGAAGTTGAATGTTTACTTTGCTATATTCCAACTTTTCGTAGGAATAATGCCAATTTTAGTTTAGCGGGTACGGTTTCTTTCGCAGCTCATCTTCCTCATCAAGATGTTCAGCTCCTTATCACTTGCGATAAGAATACTAAATGAAACCCTGTTTGTCTCAGTTCAACACAGAGGAGCACATTTCGTGTTAATATAGCTAGCATATGAGCATAATCCATAAGTTGGAACATAAATACCGAAATTAACTTGACTTTTGATGAAAAACTAAAGCATAATAAGTAAGCATAATGCCACGAGACAAACACAAATATTCTTTGTGAACACAAATGTGCCACCGATAAGAGAGAGAGATAAGTGTGGGAAAATTTAGCATGCAGGTTGAGAATGATAGAACATTTTGGAGTCAGAAATATGTTGATATTACGTGAGTACACAGTTAGCTAGGTATCATGACCGTGAAATAATGAAATCGCTTGAAGAATTCTTGCAGGCCATTCGACATTCTAAGAGTCGAGGGCTCAACTTTCAAAAAGAGCTTCAAGGATTCGTGTAGTGAGCCTCATTTGGAAATGTTGGACTACCTAGAAAAGTTCATGAAATCCTACACAGGTGAATATAGCATTCTTTTCTTCGTTGATGTTTAAAAATCTCACTGGTTTTATACGCTTCACAATTGGTCATTCAACTAGATCTAGACAACTTGAGTGCCGTCGACGTATTAGAAAAAAACCATGACGCTCCACCAAAGGAATAGAACTTTGATTGCACAAGTTCTACCGGATCAGAAAATTTTTCATTATTTTCATCCACCACTGACTAGTAGTCCAGGTCAGCTAGAGTCTTAAAACAATACCTATTATTTTTATTGGGTGCGCATTTGCCCAATACAGAGACCTGCGAGAGCCAACCATTATGCTAAATAACTGTTTTTATCACCTAGAGGTCTGGTATCAATTTGCGAAACTCGGGCGAATATATAGGTTGGGGGTTCGAAGCACGGGATTGAACCAACAAACATCTTTCTATTGCAGGGTAACTCTAAGTTCACCGCTTTACATATTACCGTCACAAGAAATAGAGCCCCCACGGTGCATTCTGAAGCGATTGATCAATGCTTGAAGTTTTTTCTCGATGTACTATCTAGATTTGACTATCATGAGCAACGTAGGGTTGATATATATATATATATATATATATATATATATATATATGGAAATCTGGAAATTCTAGGAGTCGTTAGACCTCCTCATTTGACCATGTTTTCTATGGTGTTTTCCATTCTGATTATCTTATCGTATTGAATTGCTATAAAGCAGATATGACATTGAGGAACGCCAAAAATCGCGCAAGTATGGCCGACGTATTTGGCACACGACACATTGAAGGACCTCTACCATGCCGATGAACACTTTCTTAAATTTTTCAAAAAGAACCGAGCGATCGTAGACAAATCGTTTTTCTTCTTCATGGGTGATCATGGACCACGATTCGAGGGAGTTAGTCGCTTTTGTTGCTAATCATCTCAGTAGTAACTTATTGCTTGTTCCTGGATAAATATCACACTCAGATTCGTGAAGTGCCCTTGGGTCAGTACGAGAATCTGAATCCATTCCTCATGGTGATGATACCGTCAATGTACCGTAATACATCAATACACCACCAATTGTATCAGAAGACTAACCAGTTAATGACGAATTTTGATCTACACGCGACGATCATGGACATATTAAAGGTGAGGACAACGACCTTTAGGATTACAGATTGATAACATAATATTTGAGACTTTCTTTACAAGTTACATCATCGACAAACATCGTCCATGCAGCAAATCCTATGACCGACTTTCTTTTAACCTCGACATTGGTCGATAGCTCAGTTTTCTTGACAAGCGAAGGCCAGATTGCCACTAAAGTACTTCTTCATTAACATTTGCTAATGTTTCGGTGCTTTGGACTTCTTCAGTAAAGTTCTGTTTTTTCTAAGACTTCCAGTTCTTGTTGGGGACCAGCAGCACAGAGTCTTACATGGATGAGGAATGTCTCTCATGTCTTTCATTCCGCAGCCATGTAAGACTCTGTGCAGTTGGTTTCCAGCAGTAACTAAGGAGTGAACAAAACTATTCTGAAGAAGTTCAAAGCGCCGAAACACCAACTAATGTGAATGAATAAATACTGCAACAAGAACCTCAGGTTTTCCAATCATGAAAACAGGAAGGATTCTTCTGTTTTTGTTCGATGTTTAGAGTAAAGTAAATTAAAATTAAGCTGGAAGCAAAAGCCACTAATCAAGCGGCTATGCTCACACGTGTATTGACGCCGATGAATAGTGAAAATCGCACCTTTATATCCATCAGAGAAAGTTACAGAATGATGTAGAGCCGCTTCTTCAGATACAACCGTCAGCTGGGTTTTCGGACACCGCCCACCGTAATCTTACGCCAATCAGCAAGGGATCATCGCTATTAAGAGAATGGAGAGGACTAAGAAACTGCCGAACACTACCAATACCGTCTGCATATTGTATTTGTCAATATAGCGAATACGATGTGACGTAGGTTTAGCTATTCTGGTTTATTTTATGTATTTTACTCTTGAAAAACTCGTTTTCATTGTAAAATCGATGAGAGGCGAGATGTATTGCATAGAAATGCTTTGAAAGCACCACAGTTTGAAGCTTTAGTTAACTTTTTAGGTAAATAACTGTTGTTGACCTTCTTCTGGTAGTTTACATGTTTTTGTTATTATAACGATTTGAGTGAAATAGGAAAACTTTATTTTGTCAATGAGACCTTTCTTTTGCTACAAACAGTTGTGAAAATGTTGTTGAACCACTACAACAAGTGTTCAGCGATCGAGGGTTGATTACAAAACTGGGCCACTTCTTCGCTAACAAGTTGAATATGGTCCTACAGCAGCATGGTTTGGAAAAGAAATGCCGAAAACAGTTCTACAACAAGGTCAGACATTTACAAGCGTTTCTTCTTCGCATGGTACGAGAATATCTTATAAAAACCTTGTCAACTCCACTGTAATTTCCTGTAAGTGTCATTAGTTTGAAAGTTGTCTACAGAAACCAAAATAAAATTGGAAAAAATTGCCAAGGGGTACGACAGATTTTTATTCCAGGCGTTGAGTATCAGGCAAATTCGGGTCGGCGGCGTTACGCATTACGATATGACCGTCTATTTGGAACCATCAATGGGTCTTTTCTCTGTGAGTAAAAGTTTGTACTAATTGGTAGTAAGTTAGGCGATGTTAAAATACTCATTAATAAGTCGGAGATGATAGGCTACTCTGCTCCAGCATTGTAAATGCCACTATAGTGCATAACTCGCTACCCTTCTGGGTTGAATTACTTGCTACCTAACTGGAACAAATCTGTTTTAAAGTTATGCAAAAGGAAAACCTATTTTTGAGCATGAATCTGTTTCTGAAAAATGTTACGTTCTACATAATTTTATACTTCCGATGCCGTTATATTTGAGGAATCTTGAGTTGGTTACTTTTGAGACTGCTTAATGCTTCATCAATAGAAGTAGTACAGTACGACGCGAAACATAAACGAACTTATGGCAGCTCCTATGCGAAAATGAGTTCGTAGGATGGAGTCACTGTGTTCTCTGCTGATCCATTTTCATATAAACTTTTTGTACACATGTAGTTGGTTCAAATTTGCTTTGCTTGTTTTTCAGGGAAATGTTCAATCCAATTCATCCGGTTTGACTGTAAGTTCCGAATTCCATCGTTTGAACGAGTATGGTAAACAAGGAGATTGCCTGGTCGACAATCCTTTGCGGCCGCTCTGTCACTGCACGAATACCACTGAACGGTAAACCGAAAACCTTTCCTTTTTTCCACTTTTGCTTTGCTGCTAAGTTATCTTGGATAGTTTTCGAACTGAGCATCGATTTTGCTGTAAATAACTTTGTCAAAGTTTTAGGCCAAGAAATGACAGTGATGTTCGAACAACAAGAAAAGTTGCCAGTACTTACAAAGTAGTTCGGGTGTGATTTCATTTAATCCCATGGCTTCAATTCCGACAATTTTTTCTTTACCATTATTGATAAGGTGCGACTATTCACTAAGAATTTATTCTGCGGATGAATACAAATCTATTTCACATACTGCAAGTCAGCAAGTGTCTTAACAAAAATAAATTATCTATTTTGTTGTCATAAGAATCATTGTTTCAACACAATACGTGCTCAGAACAAAGACTACAAGACGATTGCCCAGCTGTTTCTCTTAATAAGCTACTACCTGAGAAAATTTTCCACCATGGTGGGCGATTTGTCTTGCACCACATTAAAAGTTAACCCCTCGTACGAACGACTGCCAAATTAGACCTCCTCTTATTAGCAGTAGCCTTGAAATGATTTTTATTACTGATTGATGTTTTTGCCTCTTTTTACGCTGACACTAGACCACCGGCATAAACTGCTTCTGCAGGAATGAACCGTCGAAGGAAATTCAATGATGTCGAGAATGTCTTTCTCAAGTTTGCTACTCCACTCAATATTGGACCTCTTAAAAATTTCTGATTTCAATCCCTTCTCTTCAAATAATGGTTAATTGTTGCTTTACACATCGTGCAGCATCATGCCAACGTAGAAGCTCGATATTTTTATGGAAGACTGTTTACCAGTAAATTTTATCCTCATGGTGTTGAAGAAATATTAGTGAGGCTCAAAAAAATCAGGAAGTTCCTTGCCATTGTTGTTGTTGTTGTTCTTGTTGTTGTCTTTATTGGTGTTGTTGGTCAATGGCTGACGTTTCGGCGATTTCACTTTTCTCAGAGTCTAAACGTATTTTATGTGACAGTAGTCCTATATTCAGTGAAATATTTATAATATTAGTGAAGATCGATCTTCCAAATAAACGCCATATTGATCAAAAGGCCACTCATGGTGCTGTTACTTACGAGTGCGTCTGGCCCACGCGTTGTTCATGTGGGTTCGCGAGCGAGACCCAGCCAGGCGTCAAAATACCGTTTTGAAATAAGGCACCAGGTCGCGTGTGATAGTGAGACATTCGTCTTTCCTGTTCATCTTTGGATTTTTGAAATTTATCCAAAACGCCTCAAGAGTTTTGCGCGTTGATGATTTTGATTCCTGCTCTAGGATCCGCACATTCACTTCAAAATCATCGCCATTGTGCTTTTGTGTCCTACGTGCACCTAGAGGAATGCTTCGACGAATTTTAACTTTCCCATCCAGATATTCTTTTGCGGACAAAAAGCGGTCTCTCCAATGTATTCTTCACCGCATGCTTTACATGAGATCATGTATATTATACCTGAACTCATGCAATCCCAGTCTCCCGTTAGAACAGATCATATAGTTTTCTGAGCTGCACAAGCGACCATAGAGATGGTTACGAACCAAATGACGGCTTAGGGTATTGGGTGGCAGGTCAATAATCGTTTCACTTTTCAAGACCACTTTTTCTTTTTCTTTTTTTTAAACACCTCTTAATGGCGTAACTTACTTCATTTGATATGAAGAGTAGCTTAAAAGAGACCTTACTTACATCCGAAACATTATTTTGGGGAACTACTTTACCGTTTTGCCTAACCCGAGTGGCTCTTGCTTCGTAGCCGTTGAAAATGGCTATTTTTCGCGCCAAATTTAGTGATTACTTCCTTTCCTACTCTCCTGTGCACGTTTTTAGCTGTTCGGTACATGTTCTTGATGAGAGCTTTTTTCATGTATGAAGGATGAGAGGAGAGGTAGTGAAGTAGTATATTTTTTACTACTTGGCTTACGAAATCACTACCAACAAGGAAAATTAAGCTGCAACCTCACAAGCCAACAAAAATGCGGCATGCTCCTGGCTCGATAGCTCTTGAATTCAAAATCTCTGCGGCTTTCTATAGTACACAGACGAGTGCTTCACTTCTGTTCCACACAAGAACGGATGGATGAGTGCTGTGAATTGTTAAACGGACAGTCAGAGCATATAAAATTTACACGAGAAAAACCAACAGAGAACTGGCTTCCATTCTTAAACATCCAAATAAAGCTCTCAGTAAGTGGCTATGTAACAAAATGGTATCGTAAGCCACCCAGTGAAAATATACTAGCTCACTACTTCTCTCATTCTTCACAGGTGAAGAAAGCACTCATCAAAATTATGGCACACGAGAAGAGGAAAGGAAGTAATCACTAAATTTGGCACGAAAAATAGCCATTTCCAACGGGTACGAAGCGGAAGCCACTCGGTTTAGACAAAAACGTGGGGTAGTTCCCCAAAATAATGCTTCGGATGTAACCAAGATTCCTCTTAACCCTCATCGTATTAAATCAACTAATTTACGCCACTAAGAGATGTTTAAGAAAAAGAGGTCCTCAAAATTGTATAACGATTGTTGACCTCCCACCCAGTACCCTACACCGTCAGTTAGTTCGGAACCGCCTCTGTGATCATTTGTGCATCTCAGAAAACTGTATAATCTGTCCTAACGGGACAGATGGGGCTGCATGAGTTCAGGTATAATATACTTGATCTCATGTAAGGCGTGCGGTGAGGATTATATTGAGGAAACGGATAGACCGCTTTTTTCTCCGCAAAAGAATATCTGGATAGGAAAGTTAAAATTCGTCAAAGCATTCCTCTAGGTGCAGGTAGGGCACAAAAGCACAACGGCGATGATTTTGAAGTGAATGTGTGGATCCTAGCGCAGGAATCGAAAACATCAACGCGCAAAACTCTTGAAACGTTTTGGACAAATTTCAAAAATCCAAAGATGAACCGGAAAGACGAATGCCTCACTATCACGCGTGACCTGGCTCCCTATTTCAAAATGATATTTTGATCCCTGGGTGGGTCTTGCTCACGGTTCCACGAAAACAACGCGTCGGCCAGTCCCACTTGTATCAGCACTTTGAGTAGCCTTTTGATTAATATGACGTTTATTTGGAAGTTCGGTCTTCACTAATATTATAAATATTTCACCCAATATAAGACCACTTTTACATTAATCACGTCTAGGCTCTGAGGAAAGCGAATTCGCCGAAATGTCAGCCATCGACCTACAGCACGAATGCCAACGACAACAACAGCAACGACGACAACAAAGACCTATATCAACCTTAAGATCATATAAATAAATATATCAACTATTTATGCCGAGGTTCATAGAGAGTCGGTTTTTTGAAGTACTAATAGTACTCCAATACAACGAGTATAGTTCTTGAGGAGTGAAGCTGATGGCGAAATCAGACTCATCAGTACGGTCGAGATATTATTGACGGAAACGGGTACTGGAAATGAACAAAGTAGATGACATTTATTTACACCTATTATTTCTTCAAAGCAGGGTATCATGTGAAATTTAACCACAGTGGTGCTGAGATATTTGCAAAGCTACGGACCACAAGTGTATGCAGTGGAGAACGAACACGCGCTGTTGTCCTTACCGGGGAGCAGCGCACTTCACCACTACACCATCCGGGTCCTTCGCTTTGCGTGTATCTCAGCTACTTCTTTCGATCTTTTTTGCCATCAGCAATCACCCGTCAGCGGGGTTGATCCGGGGAGCCAATATCGGCATTGAATCCAGTTAAGCTGAGGCTTAGTTATAATCACAATCTTAACTCTTTTATTTACTGCTTTTTTCTTCTTAATGGCAGGCTATGTTGCGAAATATAACTCGTATGAAATGCTGAGATATTTGTGTTCTCCACTGCATACACCTGTGGTCCGTAGCTTTGCAAATATCTCAGCAGTTCATACGAGTTATACTTCGCAACATAACCTGCCATTAAGAAGAATAGGCAGTAAATAAAAAGGTTAACATTGTTTACAAGGAAGATTCTACAACAATCACTTTAACCCTGATTGGTACTTTGGTGCTCGTAGATTGTCAAGATCGTTCTTTTCTGAAACACTTTCATCGTTAAGTTTGTTCCAATTCTGCTAAGATGTCTTTCTTGTTAAAATTAATACAAGTTATCGCTGAAAAATGAGGATGAAGAAACAGCCATGCAAACTGTTTTCAACAATTGAGAACAACATAATCCGGCTATCGCAGGACATCTCACATAAGCATAATTTCTATTTGCATAAAGGGCAGCTGGGCAAAGGAAGCACTAGTTCGAATTAGAGTGATATAGAGCGCTCGTTCGACATTGCTTCTGCCAAGTCAAGCATTCCATCCCTGCGGGATCGGCATTTCGCCATCATGCTTGTCTAGTAAGAGCTCTCTTTGTTCCACAAAAACTATAGTGACCATTGATGAAAAACTGGAAAGAAATTAGGAAAGATATCCCGAGTGACACTCTACCATCTCTCTAGAGCATTCATGGAGAAGACAAGATTCTGAAGTGGCAGGCTAAGGCAATCCGAAATTCGACGTTCGTGAATTATAGACACGGTTGAAATAACCGAAAAAATGGCGTTCGCGTGTTACATGAAGACCTATCGAACAAGCAAAAATAAGTAATAAAGAGCAACCCTTAGAATAAGCCAAGATCCGATCCCACCTCTTCTTTTTTCAAAATTTTATCGACATATTTTAATAGGTAAATAAACAATGCTAATCCCAACAGCCGTAAGGCCGCTGAAGTATCATCGGAACCTCAGGCGAGGTTCGAAGTCGAAATTACCCTTTTGCGGGTGCCCACTTGCCGTCCACCACACCAATCGAGACCCTTGTTCTGCGTAATCAGGTGAGCCCCAGTGAGAGTAAATGTGAGTTGCAAGCCCTCATAAAGTGCCGAGTCATGCTCTTGACGCCTCAGCATCCCAGTGATTGCATTTCATATCGCATAGTGCCATGAAAATAGAATGCGCAGTAGGTGGGAAGTTGAAATATTAAGCCATTCATTCATATTTGGTTCTCAAAGGTCAAAGATAATTTCAAGTGTCGCTGCTGTCACTTTTTGCAGAACGATAGCACCGAATGCTGCTTTTTTGCAATAATTAGCTGTGAGCATCGTAATAGTCGTTTCTGCCCGGAAAAAAAATTAAAAAACTAGTAAGACCTGAAATAGAATACTCCAATTTTCTCACGAAAATGCGGTTCAGTTATGTCTTCATTGCATTTTATCTTATTTTACGTGGCCCAACACTCGCTGTCGTTATCCACGAACGTTTTCGTATTTGAGTGTGGCCTCGGCTACTCATTGAGGATCTTCGGTCTTGTTTATGAATGCCGCTGAATGCTGATCGGGTTACCTGTCCGTGGAATCCTGGAATAGCCGTGGCCAGGCGTTCGTAGGTCTTCATGATATGCTAACGCAGCTTTTTTGAACTGGAAGGAATTAACTAATCTCAGAGGAACCTGGTACGAGTTCTTCTACCCTGAAAGGATAAGGCACAACATATAAGAGGCGGTGTGCGTTTAATTCAATCATGTGAGCTCTACAGGGGTCACTGTTTTTCTAGTTGCTTATTTAGGGGTAAAGAACCGTTTTTTGCACTTCTGTGGATCGATCGATAACCCATTCAACCCAGATTGAAGTGGGATACGGTCGAAAAAATCTGTGTTCCTTGAAAAAAAAATTGAAATATACGAGAAAATTTATCTCGAATGAATTTGTTGATCAGTAAATCGAATGGCAACAAACTCTTACTGCAACTCTAACCGTTATTAAAAAGTCTTAGTTACCGAATGGAACATGCCGACAAAACAACTACAGAAAAACATGTAGTACAAGTTTAGAACATTTCCAAAAGCTTGAAGAAATTTTCTCGTGTGATGGACCGAAGGGAAATATAGCAAGCAATAACACACATACCGCTAATACCAATAAAATGTTACAGCAAATTTTCTTCTAGAATCTAGTCATGCTCAAAACTCCTCAAATCTTGTGGTTATCGAAGAGTCGTCGTCTACTATCAAAAATATCATGTCCGTGATAGCGGAAAATTAAGCGCTATTTCAAGTATCAGGAACCATAAAAAGCGCGGTTTTATCTGTTAATGCTACTGCATTCATCAGGTCTAAAACGTAAACAAATTGCTGGGGGTGAATACTGTTGCTTTCGAAATATCTTCTGGCTGGTAGTAACCCAGTGTCGAAACTATTGCGAAAAAGTTACTTTTCTATTTATTGCCCACTACAATGTTCACGGCAGAGTATTATGCGAAATCAACTACGACGATACTGAGATATTAGCAAAACATGCACCCCGAGCTAAATCGAACCACAATTTCCTTTTCCAGGGGCTCGTGCATTACACACTGCACTACGGAGGCCCTTGCTATGCTTTCTCTCAGCTAGCTTTCTATCTACCAGCGCCATAAGCAATCTCAATCTCGTCAGCAGGATTGATCTAGGGAGACCAAACCGTCGCTGAACCCAGTTAAGCTGAGACTGTAGTCAAAATCATATTGTTAACCATTTATGCGTGTCTAGTGGGGTACTTGGTTTAACTTTAAGTTTACGACAAGATGTTCTTTTATACGGACGCAGAGCGGTCTACCCGTTTCGCCGATGTATTCGTCTCCGCACGCTTTTCATGAGATCAGATAAACTGTACCTGAACTCATGCAATCACCGTCTCTACCATTAGGGCAAATTATGCAATTTTGCGTTGTGCACAGACGGTCATACAGGCGGTTGCGAACCAACTGGCTCTTTAGAGTGCTCGATGGTATTTCAATTATTCTTACCGAATTCTCTAGACCGGCCGTTCTTAAGCAACGTGTTATAGCTGAACTTATCTTGTTTGAGATGAAGGGCGGCATAAACGGAGTCTTACTAATCCTAGAGTCATCATTTGAGGGGTTTGGGCCTTCTTCTACACCTATCTCGAAAAGCAATAGTTTCGTAGCCATCGGATATGGCTAACTGTCGTGTCAGTTTCCGGAATTCGTCTTTCTGTCGGTATGTAAATGGCGAAGATTGTCAAAGCCAGTATTGATCCACATGGCTTCAATCACAGAAGTCCAATTCGGATTGTTTGTTGTTCGAATGAACCGACGTTCATTGCCAAACTCGTGTTGACGAAAACGCCAATATCGCCTAATCCCCTACCGTCGCATGTTCTGAGGAACAGTTCTTCTCCAGTGTCATAGTCGTCGTTGAATGGGTGGCGTGTTTTCGTGTCAGTCAGTCCGATGACGTCGTAGCATTCCCTTCTTGTCTTCATTGTTAAATCCTCCATGGAGGACTCAGATGCAAGTGAGCGTGCATTTGGGTACAGATCGTCCCCTTAGCTCTTCGAGATCTCCGAAAGAGCCTGAAACGTTTCTGAGATTTCTGCAACCTCTACGTACCTGTGCAACTCAACACTACTGTATCGAAGTTCTTTCGGGGTCGGGCAATGAGGCCTACTTATCTGACGTGTTTAGTGTTTGATACTCACGTATCGCTTGCTGAACTCTGAATGTAGGGGCTGGGTATAATTACGGGTAACTTACCAGTCCACCCCAAGTAGACGGGAACTTATTTGTTCTCAACCGCCTCTCATAATCTCCCCACTCGCTGATTCCACGCTTTTGACCGAATTGAATTGTAGAGCACAATATGCATAAACGAAAATACACCCACGTATTTAGGCACAAATAAGCCTTCCTAGACATTGAAATGTATGTCAAATCGGGGCAGCAAAAGTAGGGAGCCCATCTTCTAGGTTCACCTGCATTTCAGGAAAGCAGAGGTCGTTTTTGGTTCGCCGACATTAACTATCATATCAACCACCTAGGATACGCCACTGTCGATTTCGATATTTCAATAAAAAAACGGACTTGAAACAGATTCCTGTTCCAATTGAGTAAACGACCACTGGTGATTCTCCTCTTTTAAAAAATTATGGGGAACACGTTATCACAGCAAAACTGTTTCACTTGGGTGTTTGAAGGAATGAAGCTCATTGACCACCACTGCTGAGGAAGAAGAATGAATGGGGACACTGCTGGTAAGAAAACTGTCGAAATTGCTATTATTTAATCCAATTACCCTCTCAAAGGTTTACCGCCTTATTGTGGCTGGGAGGTGTTCCTGTGTGTCGGACTGCGATGTACAGCAAGAAGGTTCATCCTTCCGGTAGAGTTTCCCAGGATGAGAAGGAGTACAGCGTTTCGGTCAGGAAGTCCAGCTAAAGCTAAACCAATACTAGGATCCACCACGGTCCTGGTATCAAACTAGTAGCATGGCGGCAAATCTCCTTCTGATCCACAAAGACAGTTAATTCCTGGGGTTGTGACTGTCCAAGGGAAGCTCCGACCAGGCTGAACTCGGGACTCCAGGAAACCACTTTGGCTAAGCCTGCAAAACTTCTTCCTCAGCATCACGCACACTTGGCTCTATCATCTACGACGTCGAGCGGTGAGACAAATGGTAGAAACCACCAAATATAGGGTTCTACAAGATATCATTGGAAATGAACAAAAGGAGCCAACACGCGAGACGCCATGGAGACTGTTCTTTGATGCGCAGCTCCGCCGCCAGAACAGTCTCTTCAGCAGCCGACCTTAACCACCGCGTTTGCCCATCTCCAACTTCCGCCTGAAAAGAAATCCATTACCATAAAATGCCATCTACTAAATTCCACAGCTGATGAAAACGTACTGAAAGCGTTCTACAGCCATTTAAGAAAAGCATTCCTCAACTAGAAGTCTTCTTATAGGTTTGCTGTTGGAGAATTCAACGCCAGATTAGGAACGATTCTCTACAAGAGACAAAAACATGAAGACCGACATACGCCAACTAGTTGGCGAAGCCATTGCTATTCATAGAGGAAATTTTCCGTTATGAAATGTCGGAGGCGTTACATTTCTCGTCCACTCACCTATTCCCCATCTGGTCACCTAAACTGAAATCGTATCACCGCGCTTGATCATCCTTCGTCTTCGGCTTGCGCGTCAAATGAAAGTCGGTATCACCAGCTGTTACGCACCAACTTGTACAGCCGATGAGAGCGAACTAGATGGGTTCAGCAACTAGCATATAAAAGTAATTCAAACGAGAAGTCTTTTTTGGATTTGCTTTTAGAGACTTCAACACCATATTAGAAAAGTTAAAGATAATTTACACGGGTGAGAAAATCCGGAATAAGGGAACGAAATGAGAAGGGAAGCCGTCTTATAGGACTCCCTTGTACGACTTGTTTCATTTTTCTTGGACGGTGATAGTTCTCCGCCTTTTGGTTGAATCAAATCTACGCACGGAAAAGTTGGTTATCTGTTTCAGCACAGAATCCAGGCACCACTGAAGTGTCAAAAAGGAGCCACTTTCTTTTAGTGGGAATATAATCGATCTCCGCATGAGTCGTGTCGTTGTCGTTGTTCCATGTCCATCCGCGATTTTCTCTTATCTTGAAAAACTAATCCCGTCTGAGAAAAGCGCTGCGGATAGGAGTCCTAAAAGATGGCTCCCCTTCTCATTTTGTTGCCTTATCCCGGATTTTCTCACCCGTATCCATTATCTTTGACCTTTCTTAAAATGGCGTTAAAGTCTCTAAAAGCGAATCCAAAGAAAGACTTCTCGTTTGGTCTACTTTTCTATTCTGGTTGCTGAACCCAGCATATAGAAGTAACTCATAGTTAATGGCGGCGGACCAAAAGCGACGTCTGCTTCCCTGAAATGCAGGTAAACCCAAGAGATGGACTCCCTACTTCTGCTGCCCCAATTTGACAGACATTTTCAGTGTCTACGAAGGCATATTTATGCCTAAATACATGTGTTTTCGTTTATGTATATCATGCTCCACAATTCAATTCGGCCAAAAGCGTGGAATCAGCGAGTGGAGAGATTATGGGAGGCGGTTGAGAACAAATAAGTTCCCGTCTACTTGGGATGGACTGGTAAGCTACCCGTAATTATACCCTGCCCCTACATTCAGAGTTCAGCAAGCGATGCGTAGGTATCAAACGCTAAACGCGTCAAATAAATAGGCCTCATTCCCTGACCCCGAAAGAGCTTCGATACACTAGTTTTGGCTAGCACGATACCCAAAACTACGAATACGTAGAGGCTGCAGAAATCTCAGAAACGTTTCAGGCTCTTTCGGAGATCTCGAAGAGCTAAGGAGACGATCTGTACCCAAATGCACGCTCACTTGCATCTGAGTCCTCCATGGAGGATTTGACAATGAACAATTGGCAATTATCAGCCGTGTTAGGTGTGCTGTAGTAGGTCTCTGTAGCTCACTAGCTTAAGTGTTGTTCTCTTTTCGAGCAACTCCTCAGTGGTAGAGCAAATGCAGTCTGAACTTTTTGTCTGAGGTACTGAGGCAAGTTTAGAGCAAGTTTTAAGTCCTTCGACAAGCAAAGTGTAGTTGTCGGTCGGGTCGTCGCTCAACAACCAGTTATGTGAGGAGGAACGAGAACATTCTCGTCAAAGACGTACAATCTTTAACTGGCATTCACAACGTCTAGCCAAAGTGCGCAGCTCAGAACCTCGGAATCTGACCGATCTAAGAGATCCAGGAGAATATACATCAATAGCGAAACACGGATGGTCACATAATAAAAAGAACAGAGAGCAGATACAACCACAACGTTGCTGAGATATTTGCAAAACTCTGGACCGCAGGTGTCTATGTGGGGAACGAACGCGCTATTATCCTTTCCGGGGAGTAACGCGTTCACCACCACACCATGCGGGTCCTTTGTTTCGCACGTCTCTCAGCTATTTCTATGCCGATTTGCGCTCCCCAGTTCAACCCCGCTGACGGGTGATTGCTGTGGCAAAAAGATCGATAGAAATAGCTGAGAGACGTGCGAAACAAAGGACCCGCATGGTGTGGTGGTGAACGCGTTACTCCCCGGAAAGGATAATAGCGCGTTCGTTCCCCACCATAGACACCTACGGTCCAGAGTTTTGCAAATATCTCAGCAACGTTGTGGTTGTATTTCGCTTAGTAACCTGCCATGAAAATTGTAGAAGGCAGAAAACAAAACGTTAAACATAGAGAACAGATAGACGAGAAAAATAGTGGATTGACTACAAGGGAATGGGTCGTCCTGAAAGACCACAAAATGATCTGCGGACGTGTTCGCGGCCAATGTTAACCATCTGCACTTTGATATGGCAACTATTTCAGGACTACGAGATGGGCCTCGTAGACGTAACCATTTTGGCAGCAGACCATCACCATGGACAACTATTGCGTGAGAGAGAAACGAATAGAAATTATGCCTGGAAACGCATTACTAATGAGGATGGGTCATCCAAATAAGTAGACATGTAATTTAGTTGCATCGTATTCTTCAAAGTTTTCGTGATCTTACACTTGGAAAGAACATCACTCAAACTCTAGTACAAAGTTGTAATTTATCTGTTCACGCTCATATGTAAAAGTTTTATCAACGATTAACGAACTGAGGTTAAAACGAGCATAATGTAATAAGACACGAGATTCATAAAAATGGATATCCGTGCAAATCTAATAAGTTGCAAGGTGAGTTATGCTAACCAAATGGAAGTTGCTATGAGAACTTTCATGAGGATCAGTGTTTTGATGACCTCTCATACTTTCGAGTAAATCTCGTCAACACCAGAAAAAGGAAATGGCCCATCATTGGACAATTTTCGGTCTTTTTTAGAGTTTACTGGAAATGACTACGATGGAATGGATTGCTTGCGGGGCATGCTTTCACCGATATCAGCTTTCCACTATGACGTCGACATTGCAGTAATTTCAGACCATTTTCGCGTACTGCCCTGAAACAAGAAGGTATTTTAGTAAAAACATCTAAAAACCGAAAAGTAATCATCTCTGATAATGTCTCGTAGCAAAATGATAGTTGACAATGAGGAAGGACTGTTAGTGTGCTGAGGCGTGCCAAATCTAGTGATGAAGTGTGGCTATAGTGAAATCCAGCTCTTACTTCTTTAGTAATAAGGCAATGCTTTATCAATAAAGATGCACCAAGAAGCATTTATATCCTTTTATGGATATAAGACAGCTGGAATTTCGTGCGCCTCATTTAATAAGGTGGCAGTGACCAAATCACTCCTACGCTGTTTTGCAATGTAGTGATATACTAAAGTATAGATGCCCTATTATAATGGGATCATGCATCAAGGAACAGCCTTGCTGTTTTCAAATGTGCTAAACATAGACTTGACTTTTTTCTTTTTTAGCTAATTCATCCTGTAGAAGATCCTACAAGCATTCATAGGGTACAGTGCAGCGGTTAGAGATTCACCGCAATATACACGTGAGTTCGTTAGTTCAACCTTGAATACCACGCTCACTGATCCTTCCATCTCTTCGGGATCCGCAAATTGGCGTCATTGTTCTCTTAGAGGATAGTAACATCGACTTGACACCGGTAAGCCACTGCAAATTATTCTGTAGGCCAGATATTCATTCAGTCATCTCTTACGATGCTTGATGAAATCGAAAGTACGGCGTGCCTCGTAGAGACCTCAAGGTCTCATCAACACCAAATGCTTTATCCTTTACCCTTTATTTACCTGCTGAAGTAAATACAAATAAATACATTTGCGCCGTTATAGAAAATCCACGGCAGATTTATCCAAAAGTAGGCGATCGGATTCGGGTTAAGCAAAGGCTCCACAAATCGCCATAGAATAAAAGTTAGTGAAGAAAACGCACAGTGGACAAATACCTTCAATTATTGCAAAGTTGATAGAAACAAACTATCCTCAAGCAACTTAAAAGGCAAAAATATGAAGTGCAAGTAAACAACAAGGAAAAATGTCACCTACACTGAGAGTAATAGCGCTGCCCATCTTTCTCGTTATGCCCTGTAAGAGTTCGCCTTTCAAAACCATTTATTCCTTGCGCTAGGAAAGCGGTCAAGAAAGGTTGAGCAATGTCGAGATACAACTAATATAATGGTGAGATATTTGCAAAACTCCGGACCGCACATATCCGCGGTGGGGAACGAACGCGTTATTACTATCCGGGGCTAACGCGTTCACCACCACACCATGCGGGCCATTCGCCAAAAATTATAGTAGGCAGTAAATAAAAGGGTTAAGATTGCGATTTCAACTTCGTCCTCAACTTAACTGGGTTCGTTGCCGATCTGGTCTATCCTGATCAATCTCGTTGACGGATGGTTGCTGATGGCGCTGATCGATACAACTACCTGAGAGGCAGGCGGAACCAGAAACCCGCATGGTGTGGTGGTAAACGCGTTAGCCCACGGAAAGGGTAATAGCACCTTCGTTACCCATCGCAAATACCTGCGATTGGCAGTTTTGCAAATATCTCAGCATCTTTTCTGTTGTATTTCGCATGATACCTGCTGTGAAAATTATAGTAGGTAATAAATGAAAGGGTTAAGAGTGTCGGGATATTTTGAAAACCCTGGACTCACTTTGGTCTTAATCGTATAGAAGATCATAGAATAACATACAAATGAGCACAAAAGGAGCGGAACGACTGAGTAGTTATCTGAAGTCTGACATAATTAATAAAGATTGGAAACCTAGGAATCCGCAACAGTTTTGGCGAATTCGTTTGATACCTAAGATGTCCAGATTTCGCCTCAATTGACTAATTTCTTTAAAAAAACATTTTCATACACTGTTGAAGCTTTTATAAGGAACAGTAGGAGTCTTCCCTACCAATGGCAGAGGACAGTTCGCCCAGAACAAGTGACTTGTCATAATGCCACGAAAATAATTCTCGATGGAATTTGTATCGAAACGGACCAATCAGTTTTAATATAGTGAATAAGGGAATCTGTGAGTGAGCAAAAGCAAAAATTATCTGAAAATAATGACGATAAGTGAGGAAGGAAGTCAGAAATCTTAAAGACTGACCGTTTTGTTTCTTCCAGTGAAGTATCGCAGCTCGTGGATAGGAAACACTACACTCAGTAGGCGATGTACGGCAAGCAGCATACCGTAAATGTTTGACGAAATCCAGATACTGCCCAGTATAGAGCCAAAAAACTAGAATCATTATAGAAGTAAAGCGTTTAGCATTTAGCGCAGTGGTCAGAGGTGCCCTGCAATACACACGCGGTTTTCGGTTCGATCCGGTGCCCAGGCTGACCGAGCCTTCCATCTCTGGATGTGGGCAAATTAGGACCGGATCCGTCTGTGAGGATAGCAGCACTCACTTGGTAAATTGGTTAGCCACCTTAAATTATTGTATTAGCCAGACATTCATTTAATCAGGTTTGATTATGCTTAATAAAGTTTAATGCACAGCGCTTCCTTCAGGGATTGGTCAGGGACGAAAGTTTTAGATTTAAGGTTTATAAGGTAAAAAAACGTTTGCTAACAAACCATTCGCATGTGAGGAATCTTGGGCATCCATGGCGATATAGGCCATATAGGCGTGGGTGGCCATTCCCAGGTAGCACATAGAAGTTAAATGCTGTCCAAAATACGACCATCCGATGCAGATGGGTTCAAGAAATAGTGTATTTATGCTATAGTCAGGCTTTGCATATGTCCTTAGCCAGTAGGTTTTCTTTTTAGTTTAATACCAAGAAATCATAAAACTAGTAATATATGTGTGCTAATATCGATTAGAAAACCAATCTTGCGGTCGCGAATTATGATTATCTCCATCGATTTCTGGTCTATTGTGGACATTTCGCCTAAGACGATGTCTTCTCTAATATTTGATTGTCGGAATAGCTTGGCTTTTCGGATTCCTTTTTCACTTGTGTGACGTGGAATACTTTCGGAACTATCCTCTCGATAGTGCGTTTTATATGGCTGATAGACCCTGCATTCCCCAGCAGCGTCTAGGTTTTCGATGCCAACGTTGACAAGAAGAATCGTAGTGGTTGGTGCGAAACATAGAGTTATTTGTGCTTTTTACTACGCCTTTGGTGATGTCCTAATCTTTCTCAGCTGCCTCTTCCTTTCTACTCAACTCTAGAGAAAATTTTTCACACATTAGCATCATGATAAATGCATTGAACCAGACCTTTCAAAAAACATTAGAAACGCATCAGCTTCTTGTGAAGGTCCCGTTACCAATGTTGCGCCAAAGACCAACTTTTCCATAACCGTTTTCAAAACGGATAAGCACTCGTTCGCTTAGTAGCTATCCTCCCTAGTTAAGAGCGATATCATCAATAAAGCTGACATCATGAAACAGCCTAAACTCTAAAGGTCTAAATTAGTGGTCTCTCCTTGCTTTACAGTTCAGAATTTCTCTCCAGAACGTCGTTTGTGTAGAAATCTTACCCCGATTACCCCAGAAGAGCCCGCGATTACCTGTAGTAATGACGTGGGAAAAAATATTATGCCTGTCATTAAGTCACCCGAATAGTTTCCCACCTTCTCAGCAAAATTCAAGCAAACGAATTTTTTTATACAACCCGTCTCATGACTACTTTGCGGATCCCAGTACTTCTCACATCTAATTCGTTTCCTTGCATCCATTATCCACGAAGATCTTCTAACTTTTACACGTGGCTTCAGTTGCTGCTTGATGATTTTCATTTCATCTTGAATGTCGTAGAATGCTAGTCGAGCAATTCTTCCTGGAATCCTGAGATAAGCGGGCTGGAATTTTCCCAAGTGGCAGGGAGTGATGTTTTTCCAGACAAGTCCTGTACCAATTCCCCAACCCAAGGAGGAATTAGAGGCTTGGTTTGTCCTGAGCGGACCTGAATTAGCACCATGCCCGTGATGACAGGCCTTACTACCACGGTGCTATCCGTCCGCCTAAAACGAAAAACGAAATTGCAAGCGTATAATTCTATGATGGAACATGATACTGGCTCGCTGGATGTTTTCGGAATATATTTTACCGAGAAATCGCTTTGGTCGTCGCATTTCTACAATTTGAGCACAGGTGTTTTTTGGTAATGAAATGAGATCATTGTCATGGTAGCTGTAATTCATTGTAATCACTGCATGTGTAATCAGTTCATCACTTCACACATCATAATTCACCCACTATATTCAATAGATATAGCATTTCCCGCTCCAACATCAGCGAAGCGCCACTGCCTACATGTACTATGAGCTGAGTGATGTCGCAAAGTGTTATGAAGAGCATGATTTGGTGCGATGTCCACTTTGAGAAGTTCTTATGAAGTCGGATTGCCTTCAACAGATCGTCGATTATGGTAGATCGTATGATACGAGAAGAATAGAAAAATTGTATAAAGCTTACAGTTACAGTAAATATGTCCAGTATCAGAAATGACGTCGCTAACACGATATTCGCGAAACCGTACCAGAATGGCGGGTTGTACGTCCAGTCAACCTTGTCGCCGAATTGCTCGCCTTTCATCTATAAATTGTTTCTCTCTTTTTGAAACCGTTTACCTGAAACATTCGATTAATCTGCCACATTCATCTCTTTTCCGCAGTTCTATGGAAAAAAAATAACTGAGCAAAGATCTCATCTGCAAAATAGAAGCAAAAAATGGGAGTAGAGGTGATTGACATGAAATGACGGTATGAACTTGTTGATAATAAGGCAAAAGTTCGTCTCCGACAATAATTTCAGTTATCATAGAGGCTTATTTCCTCATTAACATCCCTGCAACAACTAGGTAGCCAGTAATCACTAGAGAACACTAGGGAGAACAACTTTGAATGGTGTTAACAGTTTCGTCACTATTACTTATTGCCCACTCTTTTTAATAGCAGGATATTATACGGAATATATTTACACCACAGCTTCAGCTTAACCGAGTTCAATGCCGATTTGTGCTTCCTAAATCAATCCTGTTGACGAGCGATTGCTGATAGCAACGAAAGTTCAATAACACGGATAAGAGAAAAGCAAAACAAAGGTGTCGCGTGGTGTGGTGCTGAACGCGTGAACCCCCGGAAAGAGTAAGAGCGCGTTGGTTCTCCGCTGCAGACACCAGCGGTCCGGAATTTTGCAAATATCTCAGCATCACTACGGTGTTGGCAGTTTTAAGTGGTATTAACAATTTTTACTGCATCATGTAATACTGCAATCGCACTATTAGTACTCGAAGTTAACGAGTATTGTTCTTAAGGAATGAAGCGGAAAGCGAAATCGGACTCGTAAGTACGGTGGAGATATTGGTAACTTAGACAATTAATGGAAATGAGCTAAATGAAACGTTGTGAATTGATGAACGCGTTAGGTCCTGGAAAGGGTAATAGCGGGTTCGCTCCCCACCGTAGGCACCTGCCGTCCGGAGTTTTGCAAATATCTCCGCATCATCGTAGTTGTACTTCACTACACTGCCTTGAAAAGTTGTCGTAGGCAGCAAATAAAACGCTAACACACTGTTTATTTTTTCAAACTTCTGGTTTTAAAATGAAATGTAGTGTAGGCACGGAGATCTTGCATTTTTGTCAAAATTAGAGTATCCCGTGCCACGTCTTCCTAATCTTTCATTTTTCTCGTGCTTAATTTTTGTAAAGAACACCAGTTTTGTCTTAGTGGTGACAGAGTTCTGCAAAAAACAATAACATAGACATTTTAAATTATTTATAATTAGGTAGATCTTAATTCGAAAAGGCCAAAAGAATAGAAATTTTAAAGGTGAAAAACGAAGCATAGTGAAAACAGAACAAATTATAAATAAGTAGCCTAAAGTACTAGCTTCTCATTTACTGGCTGCTCTCTTTTTCATGGCAGGCTCACCTGTATCATCTGCTTTTGCCCAAATTGACTCGTAGAATACGATCCACATAAACGAAAATACACGCACCCTTGCATGAATAAGCCCTCTTGAACACAGATGGTAGGCATTTTCCGAATCGGCGCAAACAGGGGTCCATGCTCCTGATCCACCTACGTCTCAGGGAAGAAAAAGTCGCTTTTGGTCTGCGATTATCCCCCCATCCGCCACTTGCGTACCGGCCACGTCGTGACTAACCGGAAAGCGATCTCTCTATAAGAGAAATCTATGGCATAGCAGGATACAATCTGAAATACAATCACACGGACCTTGAGATACGAGCAAAACTCGGCACCTCGGATGGGTTTCAAAACTGGGTTTACCTTTCAAAGTGGTCGACGTGCTACTCCCACACCAACCGAAACCCTGGCTTCGCCTTAACTGAGCTCACTGCCGACTTGTTTTCACCAGTCATTCTCGCCGACGAGAGATTAGTATAATTAATGGGACGAATAGGAAAAAATGTCTAAGGGTAGGGTAGGAAAAATAAAGGGTGTGTTGGTGTGGTAGATAGTACGTGAACTCCGTGTAGAACTAGTTGTGGCTTCGAAGCCCAACTAAGGCTCTGAATTTTTTCAAACTTCAGCATTCTAATGATGGAAGAGATGGGAATTTAGATTATCGAGATGTCAAAGTACAAAACACCAGAAATTTGTCTTTAAAAGAGCCCAGTGTTAAGGAAATATCTTTGTCAGGACTCACATTTTGTGAACGGAAGACTATTTCGGCCATGAACTGGTCTTGAGAAGCGTTCACAAGGAAGTTTCTACAAAATCACAACCTCACTCCTATTTTAATCCTTTTTGCCGTTCTTTCACGTTTTTACTCCACTGATACTATCAGGACTCACCCGTCAACGGAAATGAGCCTCAATTACGTGAACACCACCAAGAGAAGTTGTTGACTCGGGGCTCTCCTGAGACTCAGTTTTGCTCATAGCTTAGCACCCCTGTGGTTGTATTCCGCATGGTGCACATGCCGCGAAAAGGAATAAGCATTAAGCAGCTTTTTCATAGTTTGTTCCATCCTTAATATATTTTGGGCTTTTCTTCCCAAACTAATTTCTACCTTTCTGAATTTTTTGTTCTCTTTGTTAAGGTCTACGTAATCAAAGGCAACTCAAAGTGTCGCTGGTGTTGCTTTTTGCAAAGTCATAAAAGGATTGCAATGGAAATACTGATTTTTTACCAAGATTGCTAAGACTTGGAGTAAAATACTCTAGTTTTTTTTTACGAAAACACGACCTTGCTGTATTTCCACTATATTTCTTTTTGGACTGGCAGAAAATAGCTAAATCAAGAAAACTCTGGTATGATTTCCCACATCCTGAAAGGATAAGGAGCTGATTGGACCGGCTGAGAGGTGGAATCATCGCCTTGCGCCCTTGGGCCCTTGATATTTTTTAGTAACCGTGTGTAGTCTTTAAAACACAAAGGTGGGTGTGCGTTCTACAAATTCATGTAGAGTCTAATGCGGGTAATTCCTTTCCTAGTTGCTTATTTTGGCGTAAAGAACCATTTTTTTACACTTCTAGGGATCGATCGATGACTCGTTTAACCCAGATGTTGAGGTGTAGTAGGGTCGAGAAAAGCTATATTCGCGTTTAGAAATATACAAGAAAGTTTTTTTGAACGAATTCCTTGATCAGCAAATTTTGCTGCGGGAACGAACTCTTACTCCAACTCTAACCGTGATAAAAAAAAAATCATAGTTATCGAATAGATTGACCAATATGTTTGTAAGATGGAGCATAGGATAATATAGTAAGCAGTAGCGCACAAACCATTCATACCCATAAAGCGTTGAAGCAAATTACCCTCTACAATAACTCGAAAAACCGACTTTCTATAAACTTGGCATAGATAGTTGATATGTTTATTTATATGATCTTATAAACTGATCTTCTTAAGCTGACAGGACCTGTAGCAACCTCACAACTCCTCAAATACCGTGGTTATCAAAAAAATTGTCGTCTATTACCAGAAAACTAGCACATCCGTAACGGTGGAAAATTAAGCGCTATCTCAATCTTGAACAATCCCAAAAAGCACGATGTTATCTGTTAAAGCTAGTACATCCATCTCGACTGAGACATTCAGAGATTGCTGGGAGTGAAGTTTTGTTATTTTAGAAGTATATGCTAGCTAGTAATAATCCAGCGTTAAAACTATGACAAAAAGTTGCAAAATATAACTTCTATAATGCTGAGATATTTGCAAAACTCCGGACCGGAGGTGTCTGCGGTGGGGGACGAACGCGCAATTGTCCTTTTCAGGGAGTAAAGCGTTCACCACCACACCATGCAGGTCCTTCGTTTCGCCTGTCTTTCAGCTAGTTCTATCGATCTCTGCCGTCAGCAATCACCCGTAAGCAGGAAACAAAGGACCCGCAAGGTGTGGTGGTGAGCGCTTTACTCCCCGAAAAGGACAATAGCGCGTTCGTTCCCCACAGCAGACACCTCCGGTCCGGAGTTTTGCAAATATCTCAGCATTATAGAAGTTATATTTCGCAATATACCCTGCTTTAAAAAAGAATAGGCAGTAAATAAAAAGGTTAAGATTATGATAAAAAGGTTTCGCAGCATCACAGCACCATCGTCGCAGGATTGTTTTTTCTCGGCATCGATCTGCAACTGTACAAAAGGGTTTCGTCGTATCCATACTTCACACTAGCTGAGCAAGAATCCACAATATCATTTCCATCTACAGACCCACTTGAGAGTACACGTATGCTACAGAAGAGTCTCGCTAGCTATCCACTCGATGAGTAACTTCTCGCTGTTAACATCACTGTAGCAATATTATTATAACTTCACGTGCGTTAAGCATTGGAGCTCATTGGATAGCCGACGAGGTCGAATGAAGTTTACTGGTGTCCGGCCTATTTACTTGATGATTTACAGAAATATAGATAGCGCATGGGATAGACAGCATAGGAATTTTTTGCATAAACTCTTACTATGCTTCAACAGTTCAATCTCGTCGTGTAAATCGAAACTTCCGCTCGATCGGGGGTGATTAAAAAAAGTATGCAACAAAATGTTAATAAAGCTTGGGCAACTTTCTCCTCCGGCGGTGTCAACTGTGGCGATAAGGCCAAACAGGCTGGGTCAAGGTCATTTATTGAATTTCCTGCCAGTTACTGACAATGTACTGCTTTAGAAGATTTCCTAGAGTTCTGTGATATGTAGCCTATTATTATGGCTTAAGAATTTAATTGAATTTCACCTACAGCAATTTCACTCACAGAAACAGTAGAGGGGAAAGGTTGAGAGGAAGGGAAAAGGATAGACAAGACACTTTTATGGGAGAAGATATCGTTGTTTTTCGTTTTTCCTAAAATTTCTGCAACTCATCAAAAGTCAAAATTACAGGAGTCGCTTTTTCTTAGTAGCTTATGTCACTCTTACAAAATGTGATAGAAATCTGATTTACTTAGTGAGACGATGATATTTTTAAGGTGAATTTATAATAAATTGTGCAGAACTATGAGAACTATTGAAATCTAGGTGGCCATCTACTAAGTACAAGCCATTCGTGCACATTGGCTGCTTCATATTACTGAGTTCACTGTGAGTGCTGTTACCGACTGAATGAGATCCGTTGCTCTCCGAGATGTGAATCAACAAGAAATCGTCCTTGTTTGGGAAAATAAACAGAATTCCTCGAGGCTGGGTCAGATGAAAAGATATATTGGTATACGCTGCGGCTCGTCCACCTTACGCGGTCATCCGATAAAAACCGTCCGCCACAGATTCCTTTTGTTTCTCATCTTTTTCTCACATATTCAAACAACAGATTTCTATTGAAGCATGTGCAAGCTTTATAGCAAATACATTCGTTTATGAAAAACTGAAAGAAAATGTTCAGTATGCAATGTCATGTGCCCATTCTCAACCTCTGTCATGCTTGAAAACGTTTTTCTGCATATCTTCTTCAGATTCAAAGGACTTGGTCGATACCTCAATGCAAAAAAAATTAAATAAAAGCTCAAGTTCCACCCTTATTTTCGAAGGTTTTTCTAATTTCTTGGCTTACTACTTATTTCGTAAAGAATATTGTCTGTGAAGTACCTATCCTCAACACACCCTCTTACAAGAAGATTGACCGCTTTTCTTTTTCCAAGAAGATGTGAATCTTTAAATGCAGCGAAGATTACTGTAAAGATATTCAGATGAATTTTTCCGTTGTTCATGGTTTGTCAACTACTGTAATTATTGGAATGGCAGTAGTGCTCTTCATCCGTCTAGTGGGCAAGCAAGTTCCGTGTGAAGATGAGTTCGCTCACAAAGCTGTCATAGCGGCGTTCAACGACTGGAAGCAATGCACTATGGCACATACGGACAGCATGAGAAGCGAACCAGAAAAAGTCAACGGGTTTTTTTTTATTGAACTGGCTCCTGAGCGTGAATAGATATTTTCACATGCAGTTTTATGAAAGCGTATATGTGCGTTTTAGAACCAATTATAGTCAGATTTATAACGCACAGAACTTCATTTACTGCCTATTTTCCTTTCATGGCAACGCATTACGTGAATTTCGACCACAGTAATGCTAAGATATGCGCAAAACTCAGACCACATCCCAGATTCGACCTCGCGATTGCCTTTTCGGGTGCTCACGTGTTACGCGCTGTACCACTGAGACACTCGCTGCTTCGCCTTTCTCTCAGCCAGTTTTCTACCTAGCGGTGGCCATCAGCAATCACTCAAATCTGGCCTTTGGTCTAGGGCGTGCAAATAGCTCAACATCATTGCGATTATAGTCACATTTTTCCTGGGCAATCATTTGAAGAACATAAATGAAAACCATGCCGCTTAACGGTGTGATCAAGCAGGTCTTGTTCTTCAGGTCTGGAACACTTTTGCTGCGATCACCACACATTGCACGTCGACCACAAATGTGTCAAAAATAAAGCTTGTGCCGTTTGAGAACAACGACGAGGTTAAGCACTATATACTCAGCAAGAATGTACGAACAAAACTTTTCGTTAGACTATTTTAAGGCTACTAAAATTTCTCTTTTGCTGGCATTCGACTTGAAACTTGTCCTCGTCAAAAAAGCCTGTTCGTAGCAAATAAAAGGCTTTCAGAACCCAAGAATTTTCTGCAGGAATCTTTACTAGTAGCTCATTTGTTGAAGACTTTCTGAGTAAGTAGACATTGTAATGTTTGAGCAAGTGGCATGGGGCCTGTGTCTTACGCAACACTCGAACTAATATGCCAATGTGAAATGGCACAAGCCGAAGCCATAGGCGATTGCCAACTTGCAATGATGCAGAAAGATGGTAAAAGAAAATCCTAGGAAAAGAAGAGAGGCGCTAATTACCGATGCAGCATAGAGTGGGAAGAGTATTTGTAAACTTCAGACATCGCTTATTGCAAGGTCAACATGATCACACTCCACCGCCCAGAGAGAACAGTAACAGTTCCCAGAGAGGCAGAAATCATCCATGATTACTAGTCCGGTCTCTTCAGTAGTCGCGTGTCCTCTACGAAAGTAAAGAATATGAGTTTTTCGTGCTACCAGTTCTACCTTCCATTAATTCGAGGTCTGTTTCATTGGTGTAGAATTGAACGACACCTTACTCAGACAGGATAAAACGCTAACATCTGAAGAACCTTCCACCAGTTCTCATCAATACAGTGGCTGTGCTCTCAACACGTTGTTTATCAAAACCCAATGTTCCTAATCAATAGAAAAGAACAATGACCTTGTTACAAAAGAAGAAAGACCTATATGATATCTCCATCAACCATTGTAAACAAGATTGACAGAAAGCTGGAAAAAGGAAAATTTAAGTAAGGAGTGTTTTGGAAAATATTCACCAGTATAGATCATATTTATTCCATAAGAAGACTCACTGAAGCAGGGAACAATCAACAGGACCGCCTTTACTCAGTTTCATAGACGTAGAAAATACTTTCATTCAGTTGAGACAGAAGCGGTCATGGAAGGTCTAGACACACAGTGTGTCAAACTCACCAAACAATTTTTTTTTTGCTAGCTATATCACAATTTTACAATCAGATATCACCATTTCATAATGGCCTCAACATCCAACTAGAAGGAGAGGGTTTGAGAAGGCGATACAATATTGCCCAAAAATATTCACAGCAGTCCTCAAAAACCTTTTGCGAAGACTGGAATGGGAAAGAACGGAAGAGAAATTCGATAGCCAGCAACTGCATCATTTTTGCTTCGCTTATAACGCCGTTCCTAGGACATTCAGCAATCAGGCGAATCAAATTTTGCCGAAGCCGACAAAACTTGTGGAAAGATTGATCTTCAATTAGATTCGAAGCAAACAACGTTTGCAAGAAACGGATTTTTTACTGATGTCCCACTTGCGGTAAATGGAATAAAGATCTCCGAATACTCCAGATATGTTTATGTGGTTTGGAAACTCGATATGAAAAACCACCTAGACGAACGACCAGGTGAGCTTTAAATATCATTAGCGATGTAGTGAAATTGGTTAAAAGCAATCGATTCCATGCTCACTTTTTCGACTCTAGGATTCTCCTTGTCTTAGGAAACGTGTCAGAAACCTGGTCAACACGTAAGCATGATGAAAGAGCATTACGTTATATATAGAGCGCGAATTCGAGAGAGTTGTCCAGAATATCTCACATCACGAAAATAAGGAAGGAAATTCCAAGTTCTGACTTGAACCAACAACCAAAAACTTCCTGATTTTCGCTATGCACGCCATAATATCGAAAATGAGGTGGACCGGATGCATGTTACGTTTGAAGGACAACCGGTGGCCAAGACCCGTTAGAGACTAGATTTCTCGGAATGTCAGATGTACTGCATGTATACCACCGGTCCAATGGTCAGAGTTCTTCACGAAGTTCTTAGAAGAAAGACATAATGCTCAGTGCGTCTCCAGAATGAGCAGAACACAATGGGCTACTTTTGCACGTGACAGGAAAAGTAGTGTCTTTACTGGTACCTGCTCAAGTCACTCGACGATCAAAGAGAAGGCAATCGATACTGGTGATACAACAAGAGCATAATAACGTATTTAAAAAGACAGTATCAAAATAAGAGAGCAAGCGCAAAACTGATTTTATTACAACATTATAATTCTTCTCATTTTCAAGTCGACCACTGAATTTTTCCACTTCTCTTGTTCTATACGATAGTTTTCAAACAGACAAGTAAACCCAGCGTAGTCGTGTCACTAGGGATCGGAGCAGATATTCGAGCAGAGGAAAAACTCAAGGAAGTGCTGCCGAAGGTAAAGATCTTTTCTTTATTTGTTTACAACGATGCAAAAATGGCAACATGTTAAAGACTACCGCCGTGATTTGGAAACGCTCTGAGATGAGCATTCGACTCTAAAGTAATTCCATCAGATCAAGTAAAACTCTCTGTTCGTTCCGGTAATGACATAAACACGTTGCGTGACCAACACTGGTCCGTACTTTAGGGTACCGAGTTCTTCGGAGCGGATCCCGTTATGATTCCCAATGCCGAGCTCTTCAGTAAAGTGGGAAAGTTCTTTCCATTTGCTATTAGCGCCGACAATGGACTCCATAAAGCACAAATTCGTCTCGATAATGGTAATAAACCTTTTCGTGCTTTCTAAGACACAAAAATAACTAATTTGAAAATAAAAGCCTAAAGGAGGGGGTGTCAAAGTTGAAGATCGCGTGTGGCTCATTCGATCTCCATCGGAGACTGAAAAAGGAATTTTGGAACAGACCGCCATTTAACCTCGGTAGCAAAATAGTCAACATGTGTATAAATTGTTGTCGTTTACACACGGTTGACAAATTAGTTATATTCAATATCAAAGCCAGATATTAATTCAACCACCTCCAACGGTACCTAATGAAGTCGAATGCATGGAGCATACTTTAGGGAATGATCAACCCTTCGAAACATTGGAAAAAATATGCGCTTTCAATGACAAGGTAAACGAGGTCGATAAAAAATTCTATCCGGCGAACGGTTCGGCGCCTTCGCCTTCCTCAAAGCCGGATGGGTTCGAGTAGATTGCCCACGGTTCTTCATCTTTTCCACGTGGATTTTCGTGATCGTATCGAGTCCAATCGAGAGTATCATCGCTCAAAATGAGGTTAACTCACCCGGCAGCGTTTTTTCATACAAGACCGTTGTCAGTAGTGATTGTTGATTGATTATCGTTTACTTCTCTCCTGATAACCTAGCAAACAGCGTAACAATAAATCGACAATACCGAGGTTGAAGAAAGTCAGTTTTTGAGATGGTGAAAAGGAAGAGCCGAATCTTCAACAAATATAGTTACAACTTTTTCTGCATTCGTTCTGCTCTTACTATCAACCGGGTTCTGAATGGAAATATTGACTTCTTCTCAATTTGTGCTAGTCCGCTGAAGAATGAATACATCCATGATGCAATGACGATGTATAACACCTCCAGTTACTTAGAGGGATTAAACTACTCGAAGGACACTGTTCCTTCCGATTTACGCGAAACTGCTATTCTTAAATAACAATCTTTTCTATTTCGGATTACATGTAATTCTTTAGGTAGTTATGGAATAGTGACCGTGGAGCATATCAATGTCCTGGGTTTTTTCCTGATAATGCTTGAGCGTAACTTCATCGACCATGTGATAATGGACAATGAGGGACCGGAATACGACTTTATACCGATGATAGCCATTAATAATGTGTTCGCTAAAAATGGTATTTGCATTTGTCACATGAATGTTGAAGTGAGTGCAAAATTGTCTTCTTCTTCATTATTTTTTTACCACAGGGAATATTATGGGATCCGGCGCTTCAGCCGTTATCCCTGACTGATCTGTCGAAATAATCGAGAGGGATGTTGTCGTCCGGTAGGAAGACTCTAGTTGTAAGACGGCAAATTTCCGATTTCCCGATTCGTTTCTTCACACCCATCATCTACGAAGGCCTCTGAACGTTTTGCGTGTGGGTTTGGCTGTTACATGATGATTTTCGTCTTCACTACGAAAATCTTTGAACGATAGTTGAGTCTATTCTCTCTGGACTCCTGTAATAGCCGTGCTTAAAGTGTTCCTGCGTATATTTCAGAGAGTGAGCCGCTCCTAGACAAGTCTCCTACCAATTTTCCGAGCGCGGAAAGAAGGCGAGCTTGGGTAGTCCTGGGCTGTGTCAAGCAACCAATGTTCCTTCCTTGTAGAGATGCAGTCGAACTCATGAATAGGAGCAAGATGTGTTCCGCTGCAGTGCATGCATTCCTTTCATCCTTCTTCGATTTTACATCAAAACAAAAAATCGAGCTCTCAACTTTGCATTAATATTGGATGTTTTTGAATACCGATATTTGGGTGCAAGCTACCATAGAGTGAAAGCTTATTACTCTCTATTACAATAACTCCGTGTAGATCTTATGACTTATTCCAACGTTGCTCATTTCCAGTTCCACGATCCAGGTCCAAAGGAAGGTTACGAGAAATTCACGAAGATCATGTGGGATTTGTTGGTTGCTGGTCGCTTTGGCATCATTCACAATCTCAGTATCGGTCACCAACGAATGTTCATCGTTAATTACGAGGACCGACGATGTACAGAAAAATATCTCGAACAATTTTTTAAATGATTATTTTCTTCTCCGTAATATTGTCAAACATGAAGTTGTTTATTTCTTGAACATATTTTCTTAGTACTTTGTGAGTTTTGTTGGGGATTGGACTCAATTTTTACGTGGTTATTAGCATGAGAATCATAATTGCTTAACCCAATTGCGCTATTGCGGGTGCAGTAGGGTCCGTACGCTCCTTCCCAAAGGACGATATAGACACTACGTGTCCATTTTCAGCACAGTGGATTCCAGGACTTTACATTGGATGCTATGGATATTCATATAACAGCTATTCGAGGAAAAACGAAAATAAGAGGAGTGAGATCCCAACAACCATTCTTCAACAAATTGGCGTTCATTAATATACTAAACTTAAATTAATACTATAGGTTTTTTACTGAGTTATAAGGCTACTGCCATAATGACACTGAGATATTTGCAAAACTCCAGACTACAAGTGTCAGCGCTGGGAAACGAACGCGCTCTTACCATTTCCGAGAGGACTTATGCGTTTACCATCACACCAAGCAGGCCCTCCATTTCGCCTGTTTCTCAGCTAGTTTTCCATCCACAAATGCCATCAGAATTCACCGTGATCACCCATCAACGCGACTGACCTAGGGAGAGGAAGTTCACCGCGGACACCTGCGGTGCGGAGTTTTGAGAATCTCTGTGTCATTATGGCTGTGTTTCACATAGTACGCTGCCGTGAAAAGTGTAGTAGGCAGCAAATAAAAAGTTAACATTGTGATTTCATCTACAGCCCCAACTTAACTGGGTCTAATGCTGATTTGTGCACCCTAGGTCAATTTCCTTGAAATGTCATTGCTGATGGCATTGGTAGATAGAAAACTTGCTGAGAGACAGGCAAAACGAAGGACTCGCATGGTGAAGTGATGAGCGCGTTAGCCCCCGGAAAAGGTAATGGCGCGTTCGTTCGCCACCGCAGATGCCAGCGATCCGAAATTTCGCAAACATCTCAGCGTTATTATGGTTGTGTTTCACATAGTACCCCGCTGTGAAAAATTGTAGTAGGCAGCAAATAGAAAAGTAACATAATAAGGCTATTGTTAGATCAAATACGTCCTGGCAATGAGAAGGCGAAATCGCAGAAACGCACGCTATTGAACAATAACGATCAGAAAAGCAGTTTTCTACACTTAATGCTTTACGAAAAATCGATTTCCGGCTAGCTCGTTGGCCGGCAATTTGACTACCAAATAGCTTTTATATCATTTTAATCGCCATGACTACATGGTTAGTCTGTCGATGTGCAATTATGAAAGATACCGGATTTTTTTCACTCCACATGACACTTCATCACGTCTACTATGCAGATCCTAGTGCTTTTGCGTTCGCCTCGCGTTCCTCGTTTTCATCCTCCACAACAGTCTTCGAGCAATTCGAGTGATGTCTCAGCTGCTGCTGATTCCGTCTTCATCATGAATGCCACACAACGCTGTAGAGTAGATTCTTCGTGGAATCCTAGAGATCCTGCCTAACATAGTTCACTGTTGCCCTTCAATGATCAACCAAAATGTTTTGGTATTATAGCATTTATAAACACACGATAGCTCACGCTTCGGCCGTTTCCTTTTCTTCAAAGCCGTTTTATTTGTTATAAATATTCCGGTTAATTAGTGAAGGAGAAGTCGTACAGAGTTTTACATGGGTGAGGAAGAGAGACTCAACACAAACTGATTTGCCTGATAGAAGATAGCAACACATTAGATAGTAGTAGAATGCACGCCACACATACTTATACATATAGAGCGATAGAGGAAAGTCCTTTCTACAGTTCTGTCGTATTTACATTACTGAATTCTTCCAATCATTAAAAAAACCACCATCTGCAATGCTGTTATAAACCAACTTCCATTTAATCTCAATATGAATAATCAATGTACTTTCTTTCGCCTTTGTAAAGGCGAGATATGCATTCAACCACCTCAAACGGTATTTAATGGGGTCGAATGCATGGAGCATTCCTCAGGGTTGGTCAGCGCCGAGAGCTGCATCCTTTACACTTTAATGTTTCGTCGTCTTCGTCTCCTTCAGATCTGTTGATCCGCTATCGAAGACTGTGGACCATCAATTCGAGTTAATCTAGCTCTAAAGAAGACGAGGACGTCGCAACGTTATGGCCGAGTAAATATTTCCTAAGTACGTTGGGTTGGTTTACCAATGAAGGAATATACCATCGTCTGTTTTCGGATAGCCGACACACCGTAAAGGCTGAAAAATTGCCCATTTCCAGAGGTCAGGCACAGAAAATAGGCATGGCGGCAATGTTAAAGAGCAGTTGCTGATTAAACTGAAAGCAAATGTATTATATGTGGTTCCTGAGGCGGCGACGATTATTTGCAGTAGGAAATTGTATTGAACAGCTAATTTATTGCTTTTCAGAATCGACGATTATTTAAGCTCCGCATGAATATTCAGTATATTTTGATATGTATGCTGCTGTACGTTTAAGGCCGTACATCCTGTTTTCCGTGCGCTGTCTTTTTCTCAGCCAGCACTTCGCCACACTGCTTTTTTTCCAGACCCTCGATAGTCTGTCGATTGTTTTTCGAACACAGATTTTATAATGGGACTGTACTTTGGATAAGTGTTTTCAATGCGCTGTAGTTGCAAAGTTCCCTTTCCGAATCGTGGAATCGGATCAAAGAAAATGAAGACGACACAGAAATACACACTAACGGGATACAAAACAATGAGAAAAGCTACCAGCACCAGAGGACAATTTTTCTTCATCACACTTAAGAATAAAATCACACATAAAAGGTGCTCAAAAACGTGAGACACATACACAGAAGAGCATAGCGGATACATAGAAGTTAGGGAGACAAGAATAAAAAGTGAGGAGAATGAGTAACAGGAAGATAACCTCAAGAAACCGATGCGTCGTCCCCCTTACGAGGGATGGCAGGCCATAGATCTTGACTTAAATGCATATTCCGAATGCTCTCCAGTTACACACCGTCCGGTGGACCTGACAAGCGAAAATGCCCGCGGGCGAAAAGCATAAGGTATTCAGTTTCCGCTTCTCACGAGATTTTTGTTTTATTGAAGTTTAAATCTATGAGTCTTTTTTTGAGGACCGCTTTGGACGATATGGATCACATGTAATTTTGCGACGGAAAATTAGGCCCTGTTCCATTTGGCCGCCAATATAGACATTGGCAACATTCTATTGAAAGAACAAACAATCTTTATACCGGTCTCAGATAAGAAATCTGTAGAAAATTGAGTTTAGAATAACGCATGATGACTTTAGGATACCGTAGGTTACGAGATTATTTTTACCAGCTGCATACTAGGTTTTAGAATTATTTCTTTCCACTTAGTTCCTAAAGTCCTTCACCTATTGAGCTAAGTGTGAAAGAACATCTCATTGAGTTTTTTTTTGTTACGAATCGCCCTCATTTATGCGTTCGAAGCAACTTTCTATTTACCCTCTTGGCAACAAGTAAAGATCTTTTTAAAACGTTTCAAAGCCGACCATCACTTGACCTCTGCACGAATAGTTAACACTTTTTTTATTAAGGAGTTAAAAGAAGCCTGAATGGTATGGTGTGAGCTGATAACATCGTGCTAATTCCCGCTGGAGTAATGTTTTTCCGAGTCTTTGCATTCATTGTTGGTTTCATTTGAGGCTAAAGCTTTATAATTTGAGATTTGTTGAGCTGTAAACTGAGTTCCCACATTGCCTAGCTATCATGGGAAAATTAGGCATCGTTAGAACTCATTAAAGACTGCCTCCATTATAAATACTAGTTGAGTAAAAGTTTCTGGCCAAACTGAAGAGAAATAATTGTCCGCGCGGTTCATTAAATTTTATTCACTACAGAGAGTTGATGTTGAATAGAGCATTTGAGTTCGGTTATCTTGCAAGACACCTTTTGCACTTCTCCTTCATCCTAGCAGCAGACCAGTAAACGCCAGTTTGAAAGGAAAAGAACAAAAAATGTGGAATTATTTCGCAGGAAACAACAAATAATAAAAGATGATAATATAAAAAGAATCAATGAACCACTTCTTGTAGCCAAACAGTGCCGGGGATAACAGAACTCGTTCATCAAATATGAAGATGAGTCTTTTCGAATCTCTGTGGTCAGAACTCTTATAGTACGTACTCATCGTTGTTCTTTTCCACAATTCAGTCTGCATCATTGAGATTACGACACCGGATTTTTCTATTTACACCTCACACCTAGCGTGATATGTTGTGCTGATCCAAGGACTTCACCATCCGATTCGCTTCGCATCCATCGCCTTCGAAGTGCTTAGAATCTTGTACGTGGGTTCAGCCTCTGCTTGAGGATTTTAGGTATTCCTTAGAAATGTTGCCAAATGCTGAGCGAGACAATTTTTCTAGAAACCTGAAATATGGAATAGTAGTGGCTGGCTGCTACAGGGAGAACGCTGCCATGTGTTGCGTATATTGTGAGTTTGTTAGCGAAAAGTTTTCACTTATGCCTTGTTTCTGCGGTTTTCGATTTTATGTTTAGTGAGTTGTAAGAAACTGTTCTCACGCAACTCTCTAAATAATATTTTTTTCACTTTCTAAAAACACTGAACAGAAACGAAGTCGTTTTTTCATTCATATCACGACTGGCAGTGGTCGTAGGCGCCTGTGCCACACACTTGGGATCGAGCTTCGCGCCCGTGGCTCACCAAGCCTTTCATCCCGCCGGGGTCGAAAAATTAGTAGCAGACTTGTTTGAGGGGACGGCAGCACTAGCTCGATACATCGACAGATCACATCAAGTCATTGTAAAAACCAGTTATGCATTCAGTCACCTCCAACGATACCTAAGAAGACGAACGTGTGGTGCATCCCTCACGGATTGATCAAAGCTAAGGGCGTTATCTGTCTAGCGTTATCACTGCGGCAGCAAGTATTTCTTCTGGCTACTATAATTTGCTTGGATGTTTCAGAATGCTTAAACTGTCGCGAAATTGGCTTAGGCCTAAAACAAAGTGCAAGCATTTTTACGATCATCATCGTCATCACGATTACGTCATCGACGATTTATATTCACGGGGTTGAAATCACATCGGCTCTCGGCAACAAGATCTCTCCTCTTATAAGTCTGGTAAAAGGTTTTAGTAAAATATACAAAGCGGCCAAACAAGTGGATTAAGGATTAAGTTTTTTTGTTTTAGCTTTTATAACGAGATTACAAATGAAGATTGTACCTTGTGGCAGCTCTTATCACTGAATGTGGTAAGCGTTTCCACGTACCACTCTCTGGATTTGAACTCTTACTTCCCATTACAAGTGCTAACCATGACGAATAAGTGTTTCTCAGTAGTAAATGTATTCCACCAAAAGTCAGCCGCATGCAGCACAGTGGTTAAAAGCGCTCTACAGTGCGCCTTGGTTTAATCTTTTATTTGCTTAACTAAGCTCTCTAATATCTCTCGACTCTGCTTCAGACTTATGCAGAAGGAGGAAAGGACGATACCAATTTGACATTGATAGGCACTCGTAAATCATCGTACATGCAAAATATGCATTAAGTCATCTGTACAATACTGAATGTATGAATCAAATGCCACCACTCAGGGATTAATCGAAGCCGAAAACGTTTTCTTTTGCTAGGGTACGACATTGACGTTTTCACTTAAAGACGTACTGCGATGTACCAGACGCTACTCTCCATGTTGATAATTCGACTTGCGTGGAGCAGATATTTAATTCAGAATGTCATGCTGACAGATTCAACCAGAGATTCGACACCCAGATGCAGTAGCTGAAATGGTCCAACAAAAAACCTGAACGATACATACTAGCGTATAAAGATCCCTACATTTTCACAAAGCCGAGGTATCGCCATATGCAATATTTCATCTCATCACTTCAAAGAAAAATCGAGCCTACTCTTATTACTTGATACTTGATATTTGAACGGCCCGTCCTCACTAGTTGTACGGGCTCCAGCATAATCACCATTTTTCGGAGACTTGCTGGTTAAGCCATTGTGGTTCCCTGGAATCCCAACGACAGCTTGGCCAAAGTCTGCCCAAGGTCTTCACCACGACAGCCAGTCGCAGTCCTTATGGATCAGAGGGAGATGTGCAACCGTGCGACTTTGATACCAAGCCGGTGCTGGATCCTGGTATTGGTTTACTCTTGGCTAGGCTTCCTAATGGAAACGCCGGACTCCTTCTCAGCTTGAGAGACCCTGCCGGGAAGACGAATTCCCCGCTGTACATCGCAGTCCGACACCCAGGAATACCTCCCGGTCACGATGAGGCAGTAAACCGTTGGGAGGAAGCCCTCTTATTACACTATCTAACATAAGAGAGAATCATCAGTGGAAGGTAAGTCAAATTATCCAACATATACATTCATATTACATATAAATTGAATCGCCATCATCACTTTTTGAACCATTACCACTTTATGTTTTCGTACAGGTGCACTTTTTCCTTAAAACGTCCGCCTAGAAGATACTCGACACAATTCCCACTATGCAAACATTGGCCAATGACGATGCGAAGATATCATTCAGCTATCCATTGCAAAAAGAGGTTACCTCTGTCCTTATTCCACTAATCTACCACTTAATTAAATGTGATCTTTATACGTGTTCTTGGCTGCCAAGTAATTCGCTTGGTCACAGGCAAAGCTTCACGCCTCCTTACCGTAAGCCATAGTTACCACACTGTTCCGGTGTTCTCCTTACACTCTCAAATGTTTGCCTGACTTTCTCATTTGTTTTATGGAATTTCATTCTGTCTTTGCTTAATATCGTAACTGTTCATCGTACCACATTCCGCCACTCATGCTGAAGAGAATTAGAATAATGTTCTTGCAGACTAAATACAACATGAAGATTGGTCATTTTTACAGACGAGTTTTTGTGGCAAGACACGAGACCACCATAAAGGGTTCACATATTTTATCCTTCCACGGAAGTTTTGGCTCCCATTATTTGCTCGTTGGATTTCGGAGCGCTGTTGTCTGTGAATCTCAATGAGGTCTTCTCCATGCCTTCTTCTGGTCCTATGTTTAATTCTACCAATCCTTTCATTTGGCTGTTTTCTGCAAAATCTAAATTCGAAATACAAGCCGCATGTAAGCATTATACAGCAGCATTTAACTGTTACCTCACTCTACCATCTCATCGATGCTTATCGTTTTCATAGCAGCAATTTCCTTTGCTTTTCTTATTTTATACGACCAGACATCGAATCTACTTTGCGAATCTCAGCACTTCTTGCACGCGATTCATTTTCCTCGCATTTATTGCCCAAAAAAGTCGTCGAGCATCTCGCGTGTTCTTCTGCTGCTGCTTGAGGACTTTGTCTTCATTACGAATTCCGTAGAATTTGGGTGGAGTCGATTCACCTTACAATTTTGGATAGAGCCGGGCTAAGGCGTTCGCACGTTGGATTGGAGGAGAGCGGTGGGAAGGGAGTCGAAGGAGAACCTTAATCCGTGATCGACTGCACCACTATTCGCTGCGCTACTCCCAACCCATGCCTTCTTCTATTAAGCATTTGTTAGTAATGTCTTTGTTTTTGAGTCATTTTCGCAATGGGTCTTTCGCATTTCGTTCTCGCTACAAATTACGTAATAGTAAATAATTTACGTTTGACGGAAATGACATCTGTTCACATGTAGAATATCCCTATTCCAATTTAAGTAAAGAATAAGGAATAAAGCTCTCGGCGTTGATCTATCCCTGAGGGATGCGCCATGCATTCGACTTCGTAAGCATCGTTTGGAGGTGATCGAATGCATATCTGGCCTTTACAACGACTCGCGGTGACCTATCGATGCATCGAGCCAGTACTGCTGTTTTCCCAGAAAAGTCTGGTACCAATTTGCCTAACCCAGGGTAATGGAAGGCTTGGTGAGCCACGGGCGTTGGGGTCGATCCCATGTGTGTGTTTCAGGGCGCCTCCGACCACTGCACCTCACCCGCTTTGTTCCAAAGTAGATAATTTAAATCACGTCTTAATAATGTTTCTCTTTCGTAGTACATAATGGATAGATACGGTCGAACAACGTAATGAACAAAATATCCCAACATCTATAAAAATTCCTGACAGCAGAAGCACGTCCCTATTTCCCTATTGTAGCCCCGCCTCAATGGAGCTTGGAGAGTCGTGAGTGCACGCTTCCGATTTCTCTTGTGATTTACTACTCGGGCGGGATTCTGCTCAAATGAACTCTGCTCACACTGGCTTACTCTTAGTTAGGCTTCAGTATGAGTGGCGATCCTCTCCGAACACGATGTTGCAATTCCACTTCCAGGAAGTGCCTAACCGTTGAAGAGAAAGGAATAAAAGCTTAAAAAATTTCGCCTGCTTAGTTTACTTCCAGTGCTCGACTACGTCATCAAGATCCTCACCAAACTAATGAAGCCAAATCCTCTTTCCGCTTCACTCTTTAACAACTGTACTCGTTGAGTTCGAATACTAATAGTGTGAATAATTACGTTGTGCAGTCAGGATCATGATCACCATTTAAACCTGTCAATATCATTCAAAAGTTAGTTATTGTTCTTTTTGCTCTCACTTGTGTTTCCCAGCGTTTACTGGATACTTAGCTGCTATATGGATGTTTTTCAGGAAATAAGCTTCAGACAACTGAAGTGACTGTCAGAGATGAAGTTGTGCTCTATTATTAACAACTTCTCACCGTCATTCTATGCTATTCACCTTTATCCCCACATCCTCGCTCCCACTTTTCCTATTAAATCTTCGTTCAATTGTCTTTATAACGAAATTACGAGAGATGAATACGGCTGATTAATTGAATGTCCGAATGAAACTATTTCAAAAAGGAGGAAAACAAATTGTAGATGGAGGGTGAGCAATTCGGCGACAAGTTCGACTCTACGTACAATCCACCATTTTGGTACGGTCTCGTGAATACCGTGTTAGCTACGTCATTTCTGACGCTGGACATACTTACTGTCGTAGTAAGTTTTACCCCATCTTCGTATTCTCTTTGTATCATACTATCTACCGCAGTCAACGATCTGTTAAAGGCAATCCGACTTCATGAGAACTTCCCAAAGTGGATGTCGTACCAGATCATTTTCTTCATATCACTTTGCGATATCGCACAGCTCACAGGACACGTATGCAGTGGAGTGTCACTGATGTTGGAGTGGGAAATGCCATATCTATTGAACATAGTGAGTAAATGTGTCGTTTTCTTGTTCAGCAATCGCAAGGTTTTTAAACCGCATACATTTACTTCCATAGAAAAGCACAATACAATACAACGCTAGCTGACGTTTCGTCAGTATCGCCTTCTTCAGAGCTTGGAAGGGTATACTGATATACATTCTACTAGGCCAAACGCTTCAATGACACTTACAAAAAGACGAAAGACTCTTTGGTAATTACACGATCAACAACTTCTCGAAAAACCCACCGCTTTTTCGTGACTGTAGGGTTTTTGGCATTGATCCAAAAAGCCTCAAGGAGTTTTCGCGCTGGTGTTTTGGACTCCTGTGCAAGGATATTGACTTTTACTTCAAAATCGTCTCCGCTATGCTTTTGTATCCTATGCGTGCCTATCCTATACTTGCACAGGAGTCCAAAACACCAGCGCGAAAACTCCTTGAGGCTTTTTGGATAAATGCCAAAAACCCTACAATGAATAGCAGGGACGAATGCCCGGAGGTCATACGCGACCTGATCCCGTACGTTCGCATCGATTTTTGATGTGGGATGGTGCAGTCGTCAACCACATGCGACTATAATCAGCTGTTCTAAACTTCCTCATTGGAAGTCACGAAAAAGCGGTGGGTTTTTCGAGAAGTTGTTGATCGTGTAATTACCAAAGAGTCTTTCGTCTTTTTGTAAGTGTCATTGAAGCGTTTGGCCTAGTAGAATGTATATCAGTATACCCTTCCAGGCTCTGAAGAAGGCGATACCGCCGAAACGTTAGCTAGCGTTGTATTGTATTGTGTTTCTCTATGGAAGTAAATGTATGCTGTTTAAAAACCTCGCGATTGCTGAACAAGAAAATGCGCTGTGTATTCGACTTTATTAAGCATAGTCGCAGTTTATCAAGTGCACATCTGACCTATACAATGAATCAGATTGTTCTCCTAAATTAGCAACTCAGTGCTGCTATCCTGCGAGGCAAATTTGACACCAATTTGCGACCTCGAGGAATGGAAGGCTTTGTCAGCCCGTGGCGGGGTATCGAACCAGGGACACCGTGTGTATTGCAGAGCACCTCTAACCACTGCAATACACGCCTCCCGAAACTTCAGTCTCTAAAAGTCTTATGTTTGAAATGATTTCAGTTTATTGGCTCCATAATGAGTGGTGCCTGGATTTCGTCAAGCATTTACGGTATACTGCTTGCCGTACATCGACTATTCAGTGTAGTGTATCCTCTCTACGAACTGAGATACTTCACTGGAAGAAGCAAAACGGTTGGTCGCCAGCATATTCAACTTCCTTCCTCACTCATTATCAATATTTTCAGACAATTTTTTCTTTCGCTCATTCAACGATTCCGTTCTTCATTATTTTAAAGTGGATTGGTCCCCTTCGGTATAAATTTCATCTGGAATTATTTTCGTGGCACTATGACAAATCATTTGTTCTGGGCGAGATATCCTCTGTCATTGGTAGGGAAGACTCTTACAGTTCTTTATAAAAACCTCAACAGTGCCCGGAAATGTTTTTTTTGAAAAAATTAGTCAATTGAGGCAGAAGCTGGGCACCTTAGGCATCAGAACAATTCGTCAAAACTGTAGGGATTCCTAGGCTCTACGGAGTTGGGCCAAAATTGCTTTTATTATTGATTTCGTTCCCAATTTTTATTAATTATGTTAGACTTCAGATGACTACTCAGTTGTTCCGTTTATTTTGTGCTCGTTTGTGTGTTATTCGATGATTTTCTACACTATTGAGACCAAGGTCTGCCCAATGTTTTTAAAATATTTCGACATTTTCAAAATTTTCTTGATCTCTTCCTTCGTGAAAGGAAGAAATGTTTTCGAAAGGCGAATTTTTATAGGGCATAACGAAAAAGGTGGAAAATGTCGTCACCATCAATGTAGGTGACATTTCCTCTTATGTTATTTGCACTTCATATTCTTTCCCATCTATTTGCTTAAAGATAGTTTTCTTCACCAAGTTTGCAATAATTCAAGGCATTCGTCTACTGTGTGTTTTGCTCGGTAACCTTTTGTCTATGGCGATTCGTGGAGCCTTCGCTTAGCCCGAATCCGATCGCCTACTTTTGGATGAATTTGCCGTGGTTTTTCTATAACGGCGCAAATGCATTTATTTGTATTTGCTTCAGCAAGTAAGTGAAGGATAAAGGATAAAGCATTCGACGTTGTTGAATCCTTAAAGTCCTTGGGGGATACGTCATACACTCGATTTCATCAAGCATCTTTACAGATGATTAAATGAATATCTGGCTTATAGAGTCACCTGTAGGGCCTTGTAGGTGTTAAGTCAGTGCAGCTATCCTCCGAGAAAACTCTGACACTAATTTGCAAATCCCGAAAAGATGCACAGCTTAGTGAGCCAAGTATTCGAGGTGGAACTGACGACCACTTGTATATTGCAGGAAACCTTTAACCACGGAGCTATATGCCAGAAGTATTTGTATAATGCCTTTTATCAGAAAATGCAGCTAAAAACCCAGCCTTTCATTGGCATATTTGAAAACACGTTATAACAGGGCATCTATATTTTGGTGTAATGCATTGTATAACGATAAGAAGCGATGCACGAACTTCCAACTGTCTTATATCCATAAAAGGCGACAGTTGTTCTGTAGTTGTCGTCACCTTATAAAGTGCCAATCTATGATTATCAAGGTAAAGGCGATATTTCAATAAACAAAGCGAGGTCACGCAACCACACTTCATCACTAGATTTTGGCACGCCTCTACTCATTAACAGCTTTTCTTCATTATCAACATCTTTCATTTTGCTTCAGCACATCGTCAAACATAAATATTTCTTTCGTTTTAGATGTTTTCATAAAAAAATCTTGTTTCAGGGCGATACGCGAGAATGTCCTGCAATTACTGCAGTGTCGACGCCGTAATGAAAAGCTGACATCGGTGAAAACGAGCGAAAAACCACAAATAATCCATTTCGTTGTAGTCACTTCCAATAAACTGCAAAAATACCCAAAAATGTCCACTCATAGGTATTAACGAAATGCACTCGAGCCTTTGAGATACCAACTTTTGTCCTCACTGGTCCTACCGCTTCGTATCCCTTTTCTAGTACACGCAGAAACATCTTGATTCTTATGGAAGTTCTTAAAGCACGTTCGTAGTGCCAAGGTAGCAGAAAGCTCAGAACTCACTTGAACACCATAACTACCTTGCAGCTGCTCGTATTTGTAAAGATAACCATTTTTATTAATCTCTTGCATCCAATCACATCATGTTTGCTTTAACACCAACTCGTTAATCGCTGATAAAATTTTCACATATGTGCATCAATACATAAATTACGACTCTGAACTGGATTCCATGAGGTGTTCTTCATTAACTGTAAATTCACGAAAACTTTGCGGTATATGAGACCTTCACAAATCCACCCTCACTAAATAACCAGATAACAGTCTCAACTACCAACGGCAGATCCTCTCGCCGAATTGCTGTAATGAATTTAAATAAAAATTTAGATCAAGAGATAGTGAAGAGACAGGCGCTGTGTTTAGATAGCGGCACTCGATTCCTCTGATGCTTTGCGACGAAGGTTTCGCGCATTAGTGCGTTGAGTAGTTCGATTGGAAGCTGCCGTTGGCTGTGCCTGGAAAACATGAGACTTTCTTGAAATCCAACAAGGAATGTACTAGTATGAGATTGCCCATGAGTGTTGCAGCAGCAGTTAGGAGATAATTTTTGATTACCATGAAAGGTTTTTACCTCTGACTAATCCCTAATATGCACCTCGACTTCACTAAACGTTGTTAGAGAAAACTTAATGCATATAAGGTCCATGCAGTAACTTTCGGTGACCTATCTATGTATCCACAAATAAGGCTGGCACCAGCTTGCCGACCTCCGAGGGATGGAAGGCTTTATAAAACTGGGCTCGAGATGTAAACAACGACTGCGTGAGTATTACAACCCACGTCTAACCGCTGCGCTGCAGCCGTTCTTGATAGCTTTTGAATGCGAACATTACACTTGGAAGTTTGCCATGTGGAAGAGGAAAGACAGGAAGTCGAACTCTATTATCAGCTTGGTGAGATTGGTTTGAGGATGCAGTTGTTAGGTGGATTCCATTGTGAACCTGAAGCACTTCCTTCATTGAAGCATTTGCGACCTTTTCTTCATCAACCAACCGAGTCATTTGTAGATTTTCTGGGAAAGAAGGTCAACAGTAGTGATATATCGCACCACTTCCTCATTCTTACGCGTGTTAATTAATGTAGGAAATTTCATTACTTATTATTAGATGAAATGTCATCACTCCCACCACTTCTCGCACTCGATTCCTTTTCCTCACATTTATCGTCCACAAATGTCCTCAGCTGTCGAACATTTCGTCTGCTCTCTCGGCTACTGCTAGAGGAATGTCGTAGATTGCTGGTAATACGTGAATTGGAGGATATCATTAATGAGGATTCAATTTGTCAGGAAAAAAAAAGATAAAACGAAAAAAGAAAGGCAGAAAACGGCGATCACTTATACTACCTGTATCACCTGTAGTTCTGTTGATCGTCGAGTGACTCGAGCGGGCCCCAGTAAACCTTCTATTTTTCTCTGCCGCGTGCAAGAATATTCCAACGGGTTATGCTCGCTTCTAGTGACTCGTCGAGTATCATATCTTTCTTCTAGGCTCTTCGTGAAAAACTCCGACCATCGGGTCAGTGGTCTTCCTGCAGTACGTTTGACATCCCGAGGAATCCAGTTACTAACAGCTCTTGTCCATCGGTCTTCATACGCATTACATGTCCGACCCACTTTATCTTCGACTGTTCGGCGTATAGAACGGCATCTTTGATTTTCGATCGTTGACGCAGGTCGGAGCTTCGGAACCCATCTCTTATTTGTGTGAAACGGGATACTCCTAGCATCGTTCTTCCGACTGTGCGTTCGATAACGCTGAGTGATCTTTCATCCTGCTTACGCAGCGGCCAGGTTTCTCACGCCTACTTTAGGGCAGGAAGTACCGCTGAGTCGAAAAGATGGGCACGGAGTCGGGTGTTCTTTGTCCTCTCCACCACATCCTCGATGCTCTTGAAAGCTCCCCAAGCCGTTCGTTTCTTTCTGCTCAACTCTGGAGCTGAGTCGTTCATCATATTGATTTCCCGAAACTGGAGTATTCAGGTATATTCGTTCCGTTGAGCGTGAATGGGCCATACGAAAGCAATCCGTTCCTCATGAACACTGTTTTCGTAAGATGTAGTCGAAGACCAATCTTTCCACAGGCTTTATCAAAGTCGGCAAGCATACGTTCCGCTTGGCTAATGTTTGCTGTTATAAGAGCGAAGTCATCAGCAAAGCGAAAATGGTGTAACTGCCGACCATCGATTTTCACTCCCATATTATCCCATTCCAATGTTCGCATGACGTTCTGGACGGTGGCGGCAAATAATTTTGGAGAGATGGTACCGCCTTACCTAACTCCTCTTTTGACGTCGATGTTAATACCGTTGTAGAATGGTGATAGTATTGTTATGGCTTGGTCTATCGAACTGAGCCCTTTTCGAAACGCTGGTTGCTCACATAGCTGTTCTTTGCCCAGTGTTGTGTTAATCCTGTTTAGGACGACACAAATGAAAAGTTTGTAACTCCCACGACCGACTTTCTATTAACCTCGGCATTAATCAAGTAATTTTTCGTATTTTTGTTGAGCAAACGCGAGGTGTTATTATTCTTTATTCACGAATAAGCTGACGTTTNCCTCAGAGCCTGGAAAGGTCAAGTTGATAGCAATCTACTCGGCCAGACGCCTCCATAACCAAACAAAGAAACTCTAAACCAAGATTTCAATCACGTTGAACACAGCTTTGCACACTCACCGCTTTCTATGAGGTTTCCACTAAGTATGTCACGTAGAGACCAACCGCACAGAAATCACATGGAAGCATAATGTGCCCCTCACATCAGAAAAGCAGTTTTATATACTGCCCTATATCATGCGTGATAATGAGGCATTCTTCCCTGCGGTTCATTTTCGGATTTCTGGAGTTAATCCAGAATGCCTCGAGAGTTTTTCGCGCCTGTGTTCTTGATTCGCGTGCGAGGATCGTGACACATACTTCGAAGTCGTCGCCGTTATGTCTCTGGGTCCTATGCGTGCCTAGCGGGGTATTTGGTCTATTTTTGCCGGCTAGGTGTTCTTTCATGCGGACACAGAGGGGTCTACCCGTTTCGCCAATGTATTCGTCACCACACGTCTTACAGGAGATCAGATAAACTATACCCGAGCTCATGCAATCACCGTCTCTACCACTGGGGCAAATTATGCAATTTTGGGTTACGAACTAGCTGGCGCTTAAGATTACTCGGTGGTATTTCGACTACGCTTACCGAATTCTCTAAGCCCGCCCTTCTTAAGCAGCGTTTTATAGCTGTACTTACATCATTCGAGATGAAGGGTAGGATAAACGGGACCTTTTCTTATCGCTAGAGTTGTCGTTTGAGAGTCTAGGATTTCTCCTACATCTATCCCGAGCTACAGTTTCGTAGTCATTAGAAATGGCTATTTGCCGCGCCAAGTTGCGGGACTCCTCTCTCTGCTCTCTTCCCGTTCACACGCTGGTTGTTGATGGAAACATGTTTCTTACAAGCGCCCTTTTCGTGTGAGAGGGGTGAGAGGAGAGGTAATGAACCAAGATGTTTTTACTACTTGGCTTTCGGTGCAACTCTGTAATGTAGCCATTTTCTGATAGGTGAATTTGTACGTCCAAAAATGGAAGCCATTTTTCTTTCGGCTTTTCTCGGGTGAACTTGATATACTCTGACTGTTCATTTAACAACTCGAAACATTTGTCCATTTCCTCTTGTGTTGAGCAAAGGACAAAGCAGTCGTCTACATACCTACAGTAGAGTAGCGGCCCGAGATCAGTCACCGGCGCTTCCACCTTAGACATAAATGCAATGGCAAGGCTTGGAGCCAGTCGTTATCCCATTGCCAACCCTCTTATTTGAGCTGGTAGTAGAAACCTCATAGAAAGCGGTGAGTGTGCAAAGCTGTGTTCAGTGTGATTGAAATCTTGGTTTAGAGTTTCTTTGTTTGGTTATGGAGGCGTCTGGCCGGGTAGATTGCTATCAACTTGACCTTTCCAAGCTCTGAGGAATTCGTGGGCTTATTCGTGAATAAAGAATAATAACACCTCGCGTTTGCTCAACAAAAATACGAAAAATTACTTGAAAAGTTTGTATACGACAGGCATCAAACATATTTGGCGATAGTCGGCGATATCGTGGACGTCACCCTTCTTGAACAATGGCGCCGTCTGGGCTGGTCCTCCGCTGAGTGGGGGCCTTTAATTCAGACAGGCAACGTGTGAAGATCCCAACCAGTGTATTTGCAAGGACTGGCGAAGGTTCTCCATATGTTTAACGTTTTGTTTTCTGCCTTCTGTAATTTTCATGGCAGGTTACTAAGCGAAATACAACCACAACGTTGCTGAGATATTTGCAAAACTCTGGACCGCAGGTGTCTATGGTGGTAACCTGCCATGAAAATTATAGAAGGCAGAAAACAAAACGTTAAACATTGTGATTTCAACTACGGCCATAGCTTAACTGGGTTCTATGCCGATTTGCGCTCCCCAGATCAACCCCGCTGACGGGTGATTGCTGTGGCAAAAAGATCGATAGAAATAGCTGAGAGACAGGCGAAACGAAGGACCCGCGTGGTGTGGTGGTGAACGCGTTACTCCCCGGAAAGGATAATACTGCGTTCGTTCTCCACCATAGACACCTGCGGTCCAGAGTTTTGCAAATATCTCATCAACGTTGTGGTTCTCCATATGTTCAGATCTTATCCTCTCTGGAACTGGTGCTGTTCGATTTCTCACTGACAAAATAGCATGTCGGATTTCGGAGGGGAGAACCGGTGGTACAACATATCCATCCTCCTTTATTTCATATGACGGTAGGTGGACGTAGCTATTTAAGAGATCTGACTAGCAGTCGTGAATAATTTTCTTCATTACCTTTCTGGGCGCTGTAACTGCTTCGTCTGGGCGCCGTAATGCAATCACCTTGGTATTGTAATTGGCTAAGCATCGGTGGACTTTGCGAATGCTTTTCCCAACCTCTGCAGCTTCGACCATAACTGCTGCTCTTCTGCTTTGAGATCTTCTATCGCTTGTCTGCGTTGTTATGCAAATTCGGACGTGACTTGGCGGTTCCCTGCAGCCCGTGCTATTCCACGCCGGCATATCATCTCCAGTGTTTTTTGAGACAAACGTCCATTGGTGATGTTCGAACTCTCAGCTTTCAAAGCGCTAGTGTGAAGGTGTTGAATAAGCCGATGGTACTGTTCGTCGATGTTATCGAGAACGGGCGTTTTTCCAACAGCCGACTACTGAATTGAATAAGTCCCAGATTACGGTGGCTTTTGGACTTCGTTTTTTTTGAATTTGGCGGTTTTTTCTCCTTTTCACGAGAAGGAAAATCTTACACAAAGGAGGCGATGCTCTAACCTCGTGTGGAATTTTGGACAACAGCGACATCGGTAAGACAAAACCTTCGATTTATTATGGTGTGGCCCATTTCGTTAAAGTACTCTCCACTGGAAGACTCCCACTTCCAGCGTTGAAGGTGAGGCTTCTGGAATTGCGAGTTTCCGTGATTGGTCTTGGCCATCATGATAGACTCAGATAGCCGCTCACCGTAGTCGTTCCATTCTAGCCCGTGGATGCCAGTGTGACGTTCTTCAAACGTTCTTTTGGGTTGTCTTAGTGTTAAAATCTCCAATAATGACCTTGAAGAAGCTATGGTCTTCTTTGTAGAATTTCTCCAAGTCCACATAGAACGCATCGACTTCTTCTTCGCCATAGCTCCATGTTGGTGTGCAAACGCCTAAAATGTCAATACCGGTGTTGCTCCAACCTCTTCAATCGTAAACCTCCGATTCGGGTTGTTAGTTGTTCGAATGAATCGATGTTCATGAAAAAACTCATGTTAACGTGAAGACCGATGCCGCCTACTCCTCTAGCGCATGCTCCGAGGAAGGGTTCCTCTCCGGTGCCATAGACGGCATTGAATGGGTGCTGTCGTGTTGTCTGGGGCAGTCCGACGACGTCGTACCTTATCCTTCCTGGTTGCGTGAACAAGTTTTTTATCGAGAACTCAGATGCAAGCTTGTGTGCATTGTAGGCACAGATCGTTACCTTTATCATTCACGATTTAGGCAGCTTAAAATATGTCCTTGTGGTTTTAGCAGCTTCTCCATACTCGTCATACCCAACGCTGCCAATCGGGGCTCTTTCGGGGTCCGGGAATGAGGCCCGTTTATTTTACTGTTTTTAGCTTTTTGGTAACCACGTATAACTTGTTGAGCTGTGAATGTGGGTGATGGGTATGCTCAAGTGTAGCTTGCCACTCACTACCAGAGTGGACATGGAGTTTATTTGTTGGAGGCGACTCCTAACTCCCACGTACTTTGTTCTCACTTGGTTGCTAGCTTTTGCCCGAACTGACTCGTAAAGTACAATCCGCACAAACGAGAACACACCCACGCACGTATGCATGAACACGACCTCGTAAGTGCAGAAAGTTTGTATCTTACTTATTAATTTACTACAGTATTTTTTCATGGCTTTCGTATTTTCTTAAGAATAACTATATCTCCCTATTGACATATGAATGGAGAACTTTTCAAGCGATCTATCATGTTCACATCGATTTTCGTTTCTTCTCCAATATCAGTATCTCCAAGTCCAATACATATCAGAGTGTCCTGGACTGAAATGCTAGCAAGATGTGGAGACGTCCATCTGTGGACACCTTTGTCGTTTTTTCTAATTTATCATTTGAGGGTGCAGATGCCGTAGAGACCATGGATATCTTGCAATACACACATGGCCGTTGATTCTATCCAGCACTCTAGGATAAAAACGCTTGTTCGAGAACATAGAGCACTGGTTTGATGATGTTCTGACTTTCCTATTCTCTTTTCATGGCACGGTACGATGTGCAATAAAACCACAAAGATGTTGAGATGTGAGCAAAACTCAGGACCTGAATTGAACTTCGAGACCGCTTTATAGGGGTCACCTGTGACCCAATAACAGCAACTGAGCCCCGAGGGTACGAGGCCCATCTGACGTGCCGAGTTTTGCTCATGTCCTAAAATCCTTACTGATTTGATACACTGATAAGATTTCGCAAGTCATTATGTAACTCAAATATGCATTCATTCTCCTCTACGATGATCCCTGTAGTCGGATGCAAAGCACATCCATAAAGGATTGATCAACGCCAGACGCACTGTCCATTTCCCATCAATGTATCTCTTTGTTTGAACTATTTATCACCTGAAGTGAAAATATTGATGATTAGTGAATAATGTTGGGAAATCAAAGAGAATGGTTGATCTATTTCACCGCGAAGAAATGCGTAGTCGATGGTAGCTGGCTTGATTGCAGAGACAATGAAGATCATTGATACTATGGAGGTTACACATCGTCGTTGTCATTCACCACTATTGGACCTTCAACCTTTTCCTACTAGTATCTTCATCTGTTCTGGATACATGCTGGTGCGTCAAGAAGAACGAAATGACAATTATTTTCGTGGTCACCCGCAACTTTTACAGTGTTATTAGTTCTACAATATCTTTTCCATGCGAGATTGGCGTTACATTGTCTTCGATCGTTCAGTCGGCTACTCACAGAAGTAGCTTCCGTCAAAGAAATTCCCGCTGTCCTGTAATAACCCTACTCGCGAGGTAGCGTATCTCTCGCAAATGTACAAATACCAGCAACTACCCGTGAGTAAAACACCTGGATACCCTAATAATGCCTTTCTAGAATGGAAGTCGTGCTCAACTAACACGCCACCTGGGAAAGGAGAAGACATGCCCATTGTAGCCGAACCTACCGAAGCACCGATTATCCTCTCTGCATGATTCTTGAAGGTTTAAGAAAGGACTCTATGAAATAAGGATCACATATGCCACGTAAATACAGGCTGTCTGAGCATCTAAGAAATTTAAGAACAATCATTAGATCAGCCGCATCAACGATCACAAAGGTTTATTTTTTTAGTTAGAGTTTATCAAATGTGTTTATGAGATATTTCGATAAACAGAATGCCGACACCGATGAGAAACCTGCGTCTTGAATGCCTTTCTTATCGAATGTCAAGTGATGTGTAGATTACCACTACAATTTCGTCTCCGTTGTCATAATACACACTACAAGCCTATGCTCAACTGTAGCGGATTAAACTTGAGGAGATCGAGAAGTATTTCGGAGATTCCTTTTTTCTTCATATTTTTCCGGAACTTTTCTTGCGAAACCTTAGAAAAGGCACCATTTTAGTTCGTCTAAAAACCTCATTTCATTCGTTCCTCTTTGTTTTGCAGAAACCGGAAAACAAATATAAAATTTACGACGGAGTTGGACATTCCCTCGCTTGGTGTAAAGAATTTTGCCCCCAAACAAGTCTGATATCACTTTGCCGATTAGATGACGATGGAGAGATTGCTTAGCCCAGGGTATATAGTCCTTTACATATCACAATACATATATAATGCATTGCAACTGTGATAATAGTTCTCCGTGTCAGTTTATTTAAACCAATTGGCCGTATCTCTTTCCACTCGGCTAAAGAAGTAGCTGGATTTGCGAGGTTCGGATGAAAGGGTTATACACTCACAATAGAGAAAGCGCAAGCTTCTAAATTGTCCTCATGGATCGGGGGAAGGATTGATACCTGGCGCTTTAATTTCTGACTGCTATATCGAGTGAGGTTTTCAAACTCAAACTACAGCTCATTCGCTAATATTGCTGATAATCCGAACATAGGACATCGCCTAGCCGCTTACGTCCATAAGCAGCTTTGTTTGTTTGTAATGTTTGGTCAGCCACATGTTTTCGCTAACAAACGACCACGTTATCGGTCATGATAATCATAGGAGATTTTTTCCTATCGTCTCACTTGTGCATCATTATGCCACGTTGATTCCGTTCGGCATTAAATTGTCCTCTCTTCAACTTTCGTCGGATTAAATGCTTAGCGGATTCGCCTTTTTTCTCTTCTCAAATAGCCAATCAAAATTTCTCTTTGGATGAAACCTGTACTCACCGTCTCGATATAAAGAATAAAAGGTTAAAACTTTTGGCATTGATCAATTCTTGTGAAGGATGCGCCACGCATTCGACTTCATTAAGCATCGTTTGGAGGTGATTGAATGCATATCTGGCCTTTACAACGACCCGCTGTGGCCTACTGATATATCGAGTCAGTGCTGCTATTTTTCCAAATAAGTCTGGTACGAATCTGCTGACCCGGGAGGATGGAAGGCCTGGTGAGCCATGAGCACGGAGATCAATCCCCTGTGTGTGTGGCAGGGCGCCTCCGACCATTCCGCCACAAGCGTCCGTACACCGTTGATATACACCGATTAATTACAAACCACCCAAACAAGCCGTGCATCATCTCATTATCACCGATTCTCACAAAACGTCCAAGCTTGACGATGTCTTGACTTCAATAGACTATAAATCCAGACGTTTGGTGTCTTTACGCAGGTGTGCATAGCACAATGGAAAGATATGCCCTGCAGTGCACATCGAATTATCGTTTCGCTCTTGTGTTCAGAGCAAATAAATCCTTTATTTCCCTGGGTTGGAAATTTGCTAGGAGTTGGTTGGAACGATGGGAAAAAACTGGCTTGATACAACAGTAGGAGCACACAAGTCACCATATACAATACATAGGGCAGGTACTGATTCAATACCAACTACGCTGTTCAGTGAAACAGAATACATGACATATCCTTACAGGATTGGTAAACTCCAAATACTTTGCGATTTATGCTTGAATTTACTGTAAGATATGCTAAATCAGGTTTATAAACTGTAATAGTTCGGAAGCATACTAGAACCTCTTGAAACATCAGTCCAGTCCTCTCAAGAGGCAACGTTAACTACTCTAAATGATATGTAAAAATCGCCATTAGCGAAAGAGGCAGTCCTTCCCTGCTCGCTGACTCCAATTACTGTAGCTGTACTTTAGCATCTGTGCGTTTGCGTTAGTAGTTTCATTACATCGTTATTGTTGCGCTCCGTACATAGAAGTTTAATGGGCATCTGAAAGAACTCGTAAGTTCTACATGATAGCAAGAAACATCAAACACAGCAACAAGCGAAAACCAAAAACACTTTCTCTAACCGTAATCGCTTCGGTTCATTTTCAAGTCAATCATCCACTGTTGATTCAACTCGGTTCACGACCATCGATCCTCAGAGTACTTAATCGATAACAAAGTAAGTTTTTGACTAGGTCTGCAGAATTTCTTCCATATTTTAGCATAGGATTTTGCTAAATCTCCAAGGCACCGGTAGCGCAGTGCTTATAGCTGTCTTTCAAAGCACACATTATCAATGGTTCGACCTCGCTCCGTGGGCTCACCAGACCTTCCATTCTTCAGTATATGAAAATTGGTACCAGACTTGTCTGGGAGGGTAAAAACACTGACGTGATACATCGGTAGACTGTCACAATTCATTACATGAGCCAGATATGCATTCAATCACCTCTAACGATGCTTAATGAGGTGTCGAATATATGGCGTATCCGTCAGGGATTGGTTAACGCCGAACGCTTTATCCCTCAATCCTTTATTTCAGACCGGCTTTGCGCAAATCCTGTTGCACTTTACAACACGCATTCCCTCCTACTATTAAAGTCGAAATGTTAGTGGATACGGTCGCGTTCTACAATATAAAGGATATTTAATTCATTCTATGCTACAGCGAAGAAAAACCAGCCCTGGTCGCGCGCGTTTGTTTTTGAAAAACGCGCTCTGTCGTCAAAGTGTCATCATGCCTAACATTTCGGTCTTTTTAAACCTCCACGTTCTTGCTGATCAATATTTCATTCCATGTTTTTTTGGTGTTATGCATCTTTTAAATTCATACCACTTGCTAGTATATCAAGAAAACCGTCGTTGATGACTTTTAGCAACATTTCTAGCATTTCATGTTTGAAATGCTATAAATATAAATACTAGAGTGGCATGGTGTGGTGGTGAACGCGTTAGTCCCCAGAAAGGGTAATAGCGTGTTCAACCTCCACCTCAGACACCAGCGTTCCGGAGTTTTGCAGATATTTCAGCGTCGTTGTAAGTATAAATATTTCCCAGTCTTGTGTTTAAAAGAAAAATTTCTTTTCTTGAAGAAGGAAGAGCAATGTATGAAGGCTTTGCGATTGTTCTCCATACTGTTTCCTTACTGATATTGATATCTTTAATGCTAAAACCTTTTTAACAGTACTGTTTAGGAATGGATCATTGTAAAGCCCATATGAGCGGGTGAGTAAGACTAGTGTTTCAGCTGCTTCTGGAAAAACCAACACTTCGTTTGCCTCCGACTAAATTTAGCGAACGCACCATCTAGCAAACTATATCTCTACATCTGTTAAATTCGTAGAGCGACAACCCATGGGTGAAAAATGACTTAAAGAGCTCGAAGAACCACAAGAAAATCGATAACGGTAGAGGCGAGGAAGGGATGGTAAACACCTTTACTGTTCGTGACGAAAGAAAAGTAGTTTCTTGAATTCTCATTTCCCAATGGTATTCTTTTCACCTTCTCCATGTAGCTTCCAATATTCTCAGTCTCTGTGTTGATAAGTTTTCTTGTACTTTCTTAACGAGAGCGTTGATGGACAGTCGTCCTTACTGAATGTTGAAAAGACACCGGAAATGAGCCGTTGTAAGATCAATGCATCATATTTAAAGGAGTGTTAAAGTGCAAAAATGAAGTGAAATGGTTGTTTTTTCTTTGATAGAGTGACATGAGGTTGTTAACATAACATTTATTTCTCAGTGTTTAACTTTTTGCCGGCTTTCGCCTTTTTAAATGTCTCAAGACTCGAAACCTGGATGATTTCATCTACATGGAAAAGAGTTCCATTAAACAACCTATCGTTTTTTTGTGTCATCCATTTAGTACGGGAAAGCTGTGACATAGAGTTCGCTTGACTGAGGAATATGTCTGTCTCAGGCCAGAAAATTAACCTAGGATGTGGGACGAGGTTATTAAGTTAGTCACGATACACTCCTCCATGTGGGTTTTCTTTGAATTTCGGGCGTTTATTCGGAATTTTTCAAGGCTTTTGCGAGCTGCTATGATAGACTTTTAGATGAATGTGGTGGCTTCGACTTCAAAATGTGTTTGTTATGCTTTTCAGGTTTCCATGGATGTGGAAGGTGAATTTACTGTCACATGTATGCCTAATGAGATACGTTGTTTGAGTTTAGGATTAGCATCTAAGTGTTCTTTTCTGCTAATCCAAAGTGCTCTGTCGATGAACTGAATGTATTCGTCCCCACGAGTTCAGCTAAAACGTATTCGAACACAATCAGTCAACATCTCGGCATTTCGCGCAAATGTTGCAGCTTTTTCGCGCACAGATGTTCGTACAAGCCGTTACGACCTGCTCATTTAGAGGAATGATCGCTTAATAGCTGTGCTGACTTCGTTTGAGATGAACGACCTCGTATTCTCTAGGCTTATCGTCTGTGAGATTTTTATTGCTTTTACTCTAAACATATCCTAAGGAGCTACTATTTCGTAGTCAATGGAGAAGGCTATTTATCGCGCAAAGTCAAGCGATTTCTTCTTCTCCTCTTTTTCTATGTGTGCATTAGTGACTATTCAAAACATGTTTCTTACAAACGTGCTCTTTGTTTGCGAAGGGTAAAGATAAATGAAGGTAAAGCATTCGACGATGACTCAGTTTCCAAGGAAGTGGAAAGTGGATTTACACTACCAATGGTGATTCTTACGTGTTGCTAAGAGTGGGTGTAGTTATCGATAAAGAGAATAAGAGTTGCTTTCAGAGTACAATTCCTGTTGTGTTTTACAGTTAGTTAGATTTGATAAAGCTGACGCAATATGCATCACAGCAAATTCAAGGATGAAGCATAAAGTATTCTGTGTTGATCTTTTCGGTAGGAATGTAGAACGACCCACCGACTCAATTGAACACCTTAAACTTACATATTTGAATACTTAGATGGCTCGTCCTCACTGGTCGAACGGGCCAGCATAATTTCTATTCTTTCGGAGTTTTGCCGGTTTCGTCATCGTAGTTCCCTGGAATGCCGAAAACAGCCTAGCCAAAAGTCTGCTCCAGGTCGTCATCACGACAGGCAGTCGCAGCTCTTGTGGATCAGAGGGAGATTTGCCAGATGCAACTAATTTGATACCAGGACAGTGATGGATGTTGCTGTTGGTTTACTTTCAGCTGGGCTTCCTCATGGAAAAGCCGGGCTTCTTCTCAGCATGAGAGACCCTGCTGCGGAGATGAATTCCCCCGCTGTACATCATAGCCCGGCACCCAGGAACGCCTCCAAACCATGTTAGTGCGGTAAATCGTTGGTAGGAAATACCTTAAACAGGTGATCGATTTCATATCTAGCTTATACAGTGACATACGATGGTCTGCCGTTCTATGAAACAAGTGTTTTCTATCATCTCAGACCAGTCGGATATCAGCTGGCCTATACCGAAGCATTGAGTGCACCCTTTGCCTGAGGTATCGGTCGAACCAACGACCACATGTGCCTCAGCACATTTCTCCGAACTACACGCGTCTCCGAAGGATGAGAAAACAGTAATTGAATAGTATGTCAGTGTTGAATAATAATAATAATAATAACAATAATAGTAATAATAACAATAATAATGATAGCAATAATAATAATAATAATTACTATTATTATGAAAGGTTGTAAGGTCATGAAAGTGCTTGAATGGTTGGAATTTCTATCAATTGGACCTTTTCCACGCGTTGAATATGACGATATTTGCCGCAACATTACTCGTAAAGGGATACTTCTTGTCCTAATAACATTGGGTCAGTTTATCAAAGACAGAAAATTATTGGTCGATGCCAAGGCTAATAGAATGTCGGTCTTGGGAACTGAAGTGTTTGTGTCTGATAATATTATGAGCTCTTATCTGCCATAGAGAGGCACACAATCTGCGTTAATGTAAGACCGGGAAGAGGGAAATATAGAAAAGTGACATTGACAGACTGCCAAGACTACCATATCAGTTCCAAAACTATCGAAGGTCTCTTATTCACTAGTATTGGTATTTTTCCGACTAGTTGGAATTCTTTGTTGAAATACTCTGAAAGGTTTTTTTTAGTCGTTATTTTTTTTCCCCCGACAAACACTGGACTGAAAAATGCCCCTTAGCAGTGACGTCATTTCGTTGTTATCTTAGCATAACATTGAGGTGAAGCTGATATCGAACGTCTTTCTTCGTATTTGAGTCATCGTAGCAACTCTCTTTCTCTCTTCGTCTTAGTTGTAACTTCTGTGTGTATGTATGTGTTTTTGGAACAGTAACAAACTTTTCAAGTCTACGGATGATTAAGTCGACATATACAATGGTTTGTCAAGTTTTTGCCCGTACTTCATACAAGTTTAGTTTTTCGATGCATCAGAATTCTATACGTATCGAATACAGTAATCCACAAGCTGTGTTTTATCCGGGAACGAATGTCGACGGCGTTGTACATTTAGAACTCAAGGAGTCTATAAAGGTATCTGAGAGAAATTACCTCTTTAGTAGACACATCGGTACATTGACTTTTACGCTGTATTTCTTAGAATGATGTGCTTTATAATAACTGAAATACATTTGTTTACACTGATTCGTATTATTTTTTATTTATTTATTTTTTCTTTATATGACCCGTCTTCACGTCCACTGTGCGGATCCCAGCACTTCTCACACTCGATTCGTTTCCTTGCATCCACTGTCCACGAAGATCTTCCAACTTTACGTGTGGCTTCGGTTGCTGCTTGGGGATTTTCATTTCACCCTGAATGTCGTAGAATGTTGGTCGAGCAATTCTTTCTGGAGTGCTGAGCTAGCAGGGATGGAGCGTTCCCTATTGGATTGCAGAGAGTGATTTTTCTCCAGACAAGTCCAGTACCAATTTCCCGACCCCGGAGGGATGAGAGGCTTGTTTGGCCCAAAGCCAAATCGAACTAGCACCATGACGGACATCACTACCACTGTGCTATCCGCCCCTGATTTGTATTATCTAGTGAGTTGAAAATGTATCATAAAATTAAGGAGTCGTCAAGACTGTATATTCCCTGCCGAATAGAAGCTTTTATCTTCATTTGTTATTTATGATATAAAATCAAAACAAAATTAAATGACTCGTTGGCGGCCGTGCCGGTTTGTGCTTTTTGGCATGTTGGTGTTTTATTTTATCGATTTATGGTATGTATTTTTCGTTATCTTGACCTTAAATTTATTCAAAATGCAAATTTTCAAGAAATTTGAAGGGGAACTTATGTTTTGAAATCTTCAACGCGTGCTTATGAATCGCAGACAACGGTATAGAGGGGAAGGTAGCCCCACTGAGTCCTCTGAGTCTTGTTCAATATCCATCGGTATTTGAAATGCGGGCGTCGACAAGAAGAAAAAACGAAATGATTACAGGGTTTTTTTTTGCTTTTGCTTGGCGAAAACCTATATGTTGTAACAGTTTTTACTTCTATCAGTGAAGTTCACTATGAGCAACGATATGTTTGTTTAGCGTTCAAAGGCCGAAATTATTTTTGCCCAAGTATGAGTCACTCTTTGACTCACATGGTCGCACGTATGTCGAGAAACAATGAGCCATACATATTTTTAACAGTTAATTAGAAGCAAAACATGCTGAGAGACATCTCAGTAGTAAATAAAGTAGACCTTAGCAATGTCATTATTTAAATATGATTTTTAACCAAATTCAACTACTCCAGGTGGACAGATTGTTCAAATTTTTACACATAGTTCATACAGGTTTAAGTTAATGGTAGTTAGCTTTTAGTGGTTGTTTTAGTTCAATGGCAGTGATACCGTTGGACACGCACTAGGCCCTAGTCGTCGAAACCCGAAGAAGTCAACTATGCCACCCATCCACTAACTCCTGTAAATTTTTGATGACAATCGTTTTGTTTAGGAGTTTAAAAGTAGATGACACCCTATTCTGTACATTGCTACAAACTCCGTGATTCTTCGGAATTCCGTTAATATTCCAAAAGAAGTCGAATTGCGTATAGATGTGGAGTATTCATCGAATTTCTGTTACTTTAGGCAATTTATGGTCGTCTCTTCTTGTCAAGAAGAGAACGATTTCTGGATTGATTTCTGGATTGGATTAGATTCAAAGTCAGCTTATAGGCTTAGTTATTCGAGTAATTTTGGTTACAGTTATGCAATCATATGCTTTTACATAATAACAAAAGCTTAAAGTGTTTGACGCTTTCTCTCATCAAATCCGTCAATCCAGTTAGGGATGTGCCATGAGCCGCCAACTCGCTTAAACGTCGCAAAGGTGATTAAACTCATACTTGGCCGGTATACCAATGACTTCCGAGGGACCACCGATCTGTCCAATTAGTGTTCTTATCCTCCAATAGTAGTTTAGTATCGTTTAGCGACCTCAGAGGAATGGGTGGCTTGGCTTATCCAAGGCGCTGGATAGAACCGATAACCGAGTCAGAGCGCCTCCAACGATTAGGCTGCATGCGCCTAAGCATGCATCTGAAGAGAAAACATATGTTGGCATTTTAGAGGTCTGGTCTTTAAGAATTACACAGCTCTCAATTATTTTACAGATTCTAGGCCAGATCACTAAAAATTGGAATTCACGGACTGGCGTATACACATTGGGAAGTGCGTCGATCGAGAACAAAGAGGTGAGCACTACAGGTTTTTCGTTTTCTAATCGCATAGTATTTTCTGTGCTAGATATAAACGATTTAAAGACTTGCTTAATATTCCTCTAGATATTTTGTTCGGGTAATTCGGTTTTCAACGGTTATTTTTCAACACGTTTAATTTCTCGTCTATGTCCCGATCATCTTGTTACGACAAGACGTCAGATATATCATAGATGCTTTTAAACATTTCGTTTTTCAGGCGATCAGATGGGTGAGCGAATTTCTCTGTTGGTCTGTTATACATGGTGACATTTAACTACCACAAAACCTGCGAATGCTTACAACAGATCTGTCGTAACAAGGTTTTGGGTGGAGATGGAGTATTGTAGCCTGATCTAATTTACAATCATTTCGAGAGAATTGACCAGCCGGGATGAGTCGTATATGACTCTTTTCTTTTCAGTCCTTTACTTTGTGTCACGAGTATTTTGTGATGCACTTTCTATTCGATCAATTTCTTATCTAATGCAGGCAAGTGTGCTAGGCAATAAGTAGTCAAGGCGTGGAGACTGTTAGTAATAATAAGATAAGAGCGTGTGTTACACAGATTAAAAGTGTACTCAGATGCTTCTCAGTACTGCGGTTCAAGCAGCCTTGTGTTCCAACAGACTAGCATGAAGATTTTTGCCGGTGAGAACATAATGCGTTTTATCTGAATTCATTGCGGCGAGAAATTACGTGTCTACTGGGGTCGGCAGCCTTACGAAATTAGGGATTCGTCTGACTCCAAATGTCAAAAATCTTCTCCTTGGTGAAATGAGTTAATCTAGAAACAGAAATTGTCGAATGAATATTGGTTGCATAAGAGTAGGTGGCAATTGAGAGAAAAATTCTTTAGTAATTGGTTCTTACTAAAACTACCAACTACTAACTACTGAGTTATTCGCTGATTGCGGGAAATGTATAAACATCTCAAGACAGCCATTACCACTAACGATCAAGCATTTCTCATCATCGCCATGTTATTTGCCGGTCACAGCAAATCACTTGAAAAAAATGATGATCCTACAGTACAACATATACGGAAAACTACACAGCGCCTTATTCTGCGACAGTAATTTTCGTGGATTGTGAATCAATCGCTTGGACACCAGCACGTGGTGCTAAACAGGTAGGTTTACATTCAATTCGTTGTACTCTATATTCGCGGTATAGCGTTCAAAATCACGGTCTTCTTCGTAAAAACTCTGAAAATCAAATCCACATCTGGTCTTTCAGTGTTCACAGATAGAACTTGGATGTGAGCACAAATCTTTGCCGTGAATTCTGCGAATAGCATTTATTTGATCGTTTAGGTGCTACAAGCTGGTGTCTATAAGTTTCCATTTCTATTCATGTTACCTTTGAACTGTGCTCCAAGTTTTGAAGGTGTGTTAGATTGACGGAACGAAACTTATTTACGAAACTTGTTGAATGTGGTATTCGAATTGACTCTTTGAGGATTTTATGGATATATTCGTTATATGGTTAAAGTGGTACTCGATCGTCCATGGCGATTCAACAAAACCGACAAGCGTCTCTTTACTGGTTCGTATTTTTTAAACTCACAACTAGATACAGTGCCATCATGCTGGACGCCTCAGATATGGGTGATTAATCTTCATAAATGTGTGCTCTAGTATGTTTCCTAATTTCCTACTTATTCCATCTTTTCAAGATTGTAGCCCGTAGGGATAATCCGGTTTATGCACAGTGGCTTCGATAAGCTTTACCTTATAATTTTGGAATCGTATGCACCTTGAAGGTACAGAAAGCTGACCTTAGCGTGCAAGATATTTTTCCGTCTTTTAGCTGGTTGTCTTGAAGAATGAACGTGTTCGCTTGTATTATTTCGCCCTGTATTACCGATACTTCATATATCGTCGACTTTACTCATATCATGACTGCTTTTTTGTTTTGTATTATACATTATATATGTATACCGGTCTGGAAGGGTGGCTGTACTGCATGGGTAGAGGCGACCTGCAGTAGATATATGGTCTTTGGTTTGATCTTACGCCTTAGGCATACTCTCCATCTCGCCGAGGTCAACAATCTGGTATTGGACGTCTGCGATGTTGGCAACTCTGGCTTGATACATCGGTAAGCCCCCGCAAGTTATTATATCGCACTTGTACGCGTTTATTCACGTGTTCGATGTTCGATGAAGACGAATACATTTCTCATACCTCAGGTATTGATCAACACTCAACGCCTTATCATTTATTTCATTCGGCTGGACTGTGAAAACATAAAATTTGCTGCTGGCATATAACTTCTTTTATACCACTCATCTTCATATCAACCCAACAGTTTTCACATTCGTAACCTTGCGTCCATTATCCACGCAGGCCCTCGAACATTTGGCATGTGGGTTTGGCTGCTTCTTGAGGATTGTCGTCTTCTTCATGAATGACATTGAAGGCTGGTCAAGTTGATTCTCTCATAATGTCTTGAGATACTTGGACTGATGCGTTCACACTTGGATTGCATAGTGAACTGTTTCCAGGCAAGTCTGTTGCCAATTCCTCGACCCAGGAGGGAATAAAGACGTGGTGACCCCCGGGTAGGGAAGTCGAACTAGAACTGTGGGTGTGACCATATGGAGAAGAGTTTTCGTCAATCTTCTTTTTTCACTTTAAATTTTAATCCATTAAGTGGTATGATAACTCAGAAAGAATTATGCAGTGGAACAAGAGAGCCCGGCGTTTTCCATTCGTCAATATGTCGACGGTTTTTTCTTTTGAGAGGACCGAGGGTCACTCATGCTACTTTCCATATCCTGTTGAACTTTTTCTGAAAGTAACACACATCCATTGAGGGACACCCTTTATAAGTATAAAACGAGGTATCTGAGATTGCACAACATTGGGAGTTACTCTTCGGATTTTTGTTGAACAAACGCGAAGTGTTATCTCCATAACACCTCGCGTTTGCTCAACAAAAATCCGAAGAATTACTTGATCAATGCCGACGTTAATAGAAAGTCGGTCGTGGGAGTTATTGGGAGTTAACTGTTTTCCTCTGAAACAATATCGCTGTCTTCCTGGTCTTTGCTCTACCTGAGGTGTCTTGAACGGTGTTGTCTGAAGAAAATGTTCTAACACATTCTGAGCATCTAATGCGAGTAACTATGGAGAATGAAGAAGTTTTTATATCTTCTCATGGGAACACCTATGTTGAACTTAGGTAAGTAATTAGAATTACAAAGCGAACAAACATACAGGAGCGGTGAGATATAGTAAGCGTGTTTCTGCTAGACCATTGACAATTTCTGACATAGTTTTATTTTTATGTCAGTGAATTCTTGGTAAGAATTCCATTGAAGGACTTATAAATGTTTGCATAAAATGTAAAGCAAATACATATACATGTAATAAAAATAACAATATCAATGGGTACTCCCCAATGGTTTGCCACCTCATCGTAGCTGGGAGATGTTGCTGGGTGTTGGACTGCGATGTAAAGCGGGGGGATTCATCGCACTGCCAGGGTCTCCCAAGCTGAGAAGAAGTTCGGCGTTTCCATCAAGAAGCCTAGCTAAGAGTAAACGATTACCAGGATCCACTGGCGTCCTGGTATTAAACTAGTCGCGTGGTGGCAAATCTTTCTCTGATCATAAAGGTAGCGACTGCCTATGGTGGTAACGACCTGGGGCGGACTTTCGCTAGGTTGACCTTGGGACTTCACAGAACCACAATAGCTAGGCCAGCAGAACTCTGAAATAATGGAAATTGTGCTGGAGCCCGCACAATCAGTGAAGATGGGACATCCAAGTAAGTCCCACGTCCGACTTTCTATTAACCTCGGCATTGATCAAGTAATTTTTCGTATTTTTGTTGAGCAAGCGCGAGGTGTTATTATTCTTTATTCACGAATAAGCTGACGTTTCGGCGAATTTCGTCTTCCTCAGAGCCGCTTTCTATGAGGTTTCCACTCAGTATGTCACGTAGAGACCAACCGCACAGAAATCACATGGAAGTGTAATGTCAGCTTATTCGTGAATAAAGAATAATAACACCTCGCGTTTGCTCAACAAAAATACGAAGAATCCAAGTATTCAAGTAAGAATTCTTGGATAAAAGAACAAAAGGGTTTGACGTTGATCATTCCCTGAGTGCTGTGCCATGTATTCGATCCTTCACCCATCGTTTGAGGTGACTGAATGCCTTTTTGGCCTATACAGCTTCTTGCTCTGGCCTACCTATCTATCAAATCGGTGTTGCTATCCTCCCGGAGAAGTCTAGCACAAATTTGCTCAGCCCGGAGGGATAGAACGCTTGCTGAACCCTAGGTTTGGGATCGAACAAAAGATCACGTGTTTATTGCAGGGAAACCCAAGCCACTGCGGTACACCTGCGGCGAAGTTCTGAATGGAAAAGGTCTATTTAATTTGAACAGAGTCATGAATGGAAACATCCAACTTTTCCACATCTTTCATAGACGTTGTTGAGTCAAAAAGATGATTCTCCATGCATATATGAAAGTCGGATAACCGTAACTTTTTGCAAGAAAGAATTTATTCAAATATGCCAGTAAATCGATCAAAAAATGTTTTTATATTACTTGGTGTGTACTGTTTTTGTTTTTGTTTTTAGCAGTAGTCTTCAATGCCTCTTATATTCTTAACACTAGGCATCATTGTTTAAAATAAAAAGCAAGTTTTTGGAATGTTTTAAATTCAGTGGTTCCTATGCTTGATCTGAATCAAATTCCTGAAGTAGCGGTTCCAGTTAGAGAGGTGACAGTGAAAAATTTGGGCATTACATTATTCAGACACGGCAAAGTAACCGTTGAGGTTGGTTTTCTGATTTCACTGTTTTAATATAACTAAAATGTAACTTCAATGATGCTGAGATATTTGCAAAACTGCGGACCGCAGGTGTCTGCGGTGAGGAACGAACGCGCTATTGTCCTTTACGGGGAGTAAGGCGTTCACTACCACACCATGCGGGTTCTTTGTTTCGTCTGTCTCTCAGCTAGTTCTATCGTTCTCTGCCATCAGCAATCACCCGTTAGCGGGAAACAAAGGACCCGCATGGTGTGGTGGTGAACGCGTTACTCCTCGGAAAGGGCAATAGCGCGTCCGTTCCCCACCGCAGACGCCTGCAGTCCGGAGTTTTGCAAATATCTCAGCACCATTGAAGTTATATTTCGCAATATATACCCTACCATTAGGCAGTAAATAATAAGTTAAAATAACTAAAATAGTTTTTCTTTAATATTGTTCAGCTTACATTTACGTTTATCACCTACTTTTCCATAGTGGGAGATATCCAAAAAAGGATACGTGCCCGGTGAAGCGGTCGTGGTCAATGCTGTCGTCAAAAACGATACCTCAAAAAACTTCGTTAAGGTAAAATTTAATGAAAGACTATGGAAACAAAACTAGCATCTTTTTCTATTTTTTAGCTTCGAAAAAAAATTTTTTTGTCCTTTCGGTCTGCAGTTTTATATTTTTGCTTACTTACTTACTTGTTAGAATTCCTCTTGTTTCATCCGTGAGGAACTGGGTAGATAACCACAGATTTGGACGGTGAGACATGAATCGCTGTCCTTTTTAAGAGGATTTGAGGCACAAAGCAGCGGACTTCCCGCGGGACCGCAATGGCCGACGAATGTCTTCGTTGAAGATTTGTAAATGCTCTAACGTAAATGTGTGGAGATCCTAGGAGAAATCATGGTCGGCTAACACTCAGCCTCTTAATGAAGACAGAAGGTAAAACATTCTGATGTTACATCGGAAACAGCACACGAGTCCGTACACGTTCGTGGATGACGATTGCAAGACGCCGAAATGTGTGAAAGGATTGCTAGAGCTCAGATCAAATATAAACCGAAGTAATTTATGTAATATGTCAATATATCGAAGTAAGGACTTAACCAATTATTGTGCGTGTTCTTTAATAGCGAAATATATGGGTTCGAGCATAACAAGCTTTTTAACCGTGCAGTTCTAGACAGATGTGCCTGAGGCGCCATTGGCAACTGTTTCATAAAAATATGCAACCTTCATACTAGATGTTATTCACTAGTATAATCGCTCTTGGGTTTGGTGACACTATTAGAAAGATATACTCGACGCCATACATTGCATTTAGACACTTGAAATCAACTTTTGCCACGTGAATCAGTAACCCATTGGTGATTATTGTAAATAATATTTCACGGAATTACTCTTGGCCGTTAGGAGCATAGTGGCTAGAAGTGCCATGCAACACACGCATCTTGCCGTTTCAACTCCGCTCTGGGTCAAATAAACCACTTTTAACTTTGAGGTTGGCAGTTTGATAACGCGCTCATCTGCAAGAGCTCAGTCCTATTCATAAAAGCTGGTGAACGCCTACGGTGGAAAATTCCAACAGAGCCACCACAGATTTCCGGAGTCAATTCAACCGTAATTTAAGAACATTCAAGGAAAAGACAAAATCTTGGTAAAACTGATTCAATTCTAACGCCAAGAATCACTGTTATTTAAAGATTGTTTGAGGCTTTGAAAAGATGAGTTTTTTTGCTCGCACCGAAAATAGCTAATATTCGGTGCGATTTTAATTAAAACCTCATACTTAGGCAACTTTGAAACTGTTGGAGATTTCGAAGTACGTAGCTTATGAACACAGTTGCACATTTCATCAAGAGAGTTTCCGCTGGAATGAATGCGGTCACAATTCACGCGAACAACGACGAAAATTGGCAACAGGGGAACAGGTGAACGTCTACATGTGTTAACTTTTCTTGTTCTTGAACTTCATTTACGAACAGCATGACTAGGACAACTGTGAAAATAGTCTTTGTTAAATAAGTGGATTCCGAAATAAACGGGCATCAAATTTCTTTTTAATTGGTGAGCAATCAGCTGTATCACCTGTAGTCCCGTTGATCGTCGAGTGACTCGAACGGGCGCCAATAAATCTTCCATTTATCCCTGTCGCGTGCAAGAGTAGCCACATGAGTTCTGCTCGCTCTAGGGATTCGTCGAGCATCATGTCTTTCTTCTAGGTTCTTCGTGAAGAATTCTGACCATTGAGTCGGTGGTCTTCCTGCAGTAGTTTGACATCCCGAGGAATCCAGTTACTAACAGCTCTTGTCCATCGGTTGTCGCTCATAGCATTACGTGTCCGGCCCACCCTATCTTCGACTGTTTGACATATAGAACGGCATCTTTGATTTTTGATCGTTGACGTAGATCGAAGCTTCGGATCCCATCCCTTGTGTGAAACGGGAACGAGATACTCCTAGCATCGTCCTTTCGACTGCACGTTAGATAACGCTGAGTGACCTCTAATCCTGCCTACTCAGCGACCAGGTTTCTGACGCATACGTTAGGGCAGAAAGTACCGTTAAGTCGAATAGGTGAGCACGGAGTCGGGTGTTCTTTGTCCTCTTCACTACATCTTCGATGCTCTTGAAAGCCTCCCAGTCCGCTCGTTTCCTTCTGCTCAGCTCTGGAACTAAGTCGTTTATCGTAGTGATTTCCCAACCTAGATAAACATAACTGGAGCATTCCGAGATATTCGTTCCGTTGAGCGTGAATGGGCAAACGAAACCAATCTGTTCCTCATGAACATCGTTTTTATGAGATTTAATCGAAGACCAATCTTTCTACAGGTGTTATCAAGCTCTGCAAGCATGCATTTCCCTTCGCTAATGTTTGGTGTTATAAGGACGATATCATCAGCAAAGCGAAGATAGTGTAACTGCCGACCATCGGTTTTCACTCCCATATTATCCCATTCCAATGTTCGCGTGACGTTCTGGAGTGTGGCGGGAAATAATTTTGGCGAAATGGTATCGCCTTGCCTAACTCCTCTTTTGACGTCAATGTTAATATCGTTGTAGAATAGTGATATCTTGGTTGTGAAATTTTTGTGCAGCTCACGAGGAATCTTTATGTACTGAGAAGGGACTCCTTGACTATCAAAGGGTTCCATGACTACTATCTCATTTGAATCAAAGGCCTTCTGTAAATCGATGAAAGTGAGACAGAGCGATCTTTTGTACTCTGGCGACACTTCAATGAGACTTGTTATCGTGCGGATGTCGTCCATCGTACTTAATCCTTCTCGAAACCCTGCTTGCTCATATGGCTGTCCTTCGTCCAGTGTTCTGTCAATCCTGTTTAGCATGAGTCGAGTGAAAAGTTTGTATACGACAGACAGAAAGCGGATTGGGCGACAGTTGACGATATCGTGTAGGTCACCCTTCTTGAACAATAACATGGTTTTGCTGACCCACTGAATAGACCTTGCATTCAGACAGTTAACGTGTGAAGAGCCGAGCCAGTGTGTTTATCAGGACTGGCGGAAGGTTCTTCAGGTGTTCAGGTCTTATGCTGCCCGGACCTGGAGCTGCTCGATTTTTCATCGACCAAATGGTATGTCGGATTTCGGAAGGGAGAACCGGTGGTACAATATATCCATCCTCCTTTATTTCATATGACGGGAGGTGGACATGGCTATCGAAGAGATCCGAGTACTATTCGTGAATGATTTTCTCCATTGACTTTCTGGGCGTTGTAACTGTTCCGCCTGGGCGTCGGAGTGCAATCATCTTGGTCTTGTAATTGGCGAGGCTTCGGTATGCTTTGCAAATGCTTTTCCCATCCTGCGACTCCGATCATTACTGCTGCTCTTCTCTTTTTGAGATCTTTTGTCGTCTGTCTGCACTGTTTTGCAAGTTCCAGCGTTAGTTCGCGGTTGCCTGCAGGTCGTGCGATTCCATGCTGGCATATCAATTCAACTGTTTCTGGAGACAGACGTCTCTTGGTGACTTTCGAGCTCTCAGCTTTCATAGCGCTTGCGTGAAGATGTTGAATGAGCCGATCGTATTCTTCGTCGATGTTATCGAGAACGGCATCTTCCCAGCAGCCAACTAATGAGTTAAATAAGTCCCAGTTTACGGTGGTTCTCGGACTTCGGTTTTTGAATTTAGCGGCTTTCCACAAGAAATAGAGTCTTGCACGAAGGAGACGGTGGTCTGATCCCATGTAGAATTTTGGGACAACAGCGACATAGGTTAGGCAAAACATTCTATTTACTACTATGATGTGGTCTATTTCGTTATGGTACTCACCATTGGGACTCCCACGTCCAATGTTGACAGTGGGCCTTCTGGAGTTGCGAGTCATCATGGATGGTCTTGGTCGCCATAATAAACCCTCTTCGTTCCATTCGAATCCATGGGTCCCAATGTGACTTTCTTCAGACGTTCTTCTTGGTCCAATCTTGGAGTTGAAATCTCCATTGATGACCTTGAAGAATGTATGGTCCTTTCTGCAGAACTTTTCCAAGTTCATATAGAACGCTTCGACTTCTTCTTCGTCATAGTTTGATGTCGGCGCGTAAACCACGAGGATTATCAAAGCCGGTGTTGTTCCACACCTCTTCAATCGTAAACGTCCGATATGGGCTGTTAGCTGCTAGAATGAATCGATGTGCATGAAAAAACCCATGCTGACGAGATCGCCGACGCCGCCGACTCCTCTACTGTCGCATGTTCCGAGGAACATTTCTTCTCCGATGTCATAGAGGGCGTTGAAAGGTCGGCGTCTTCTTGTCTGGGCCAGGCTGATGACGTTGTACCTTATCCTACTTGTTTGCTTGAGCAAGTCGATCGAGTACTTGGATGCAAGTGTACGCACATTATAGGTACAGATCGTCGCCTTAGTTCTTCATGATCCAGGCAGCTTCCATTGGCTCTGAGATTTTAGCAACCTCTCCGCACTCGTCCTAGTCAGCGCTGCCAAACTCGGGGCTCTTTCGGGGTCAGGGGAATGAGGCTTGTTTGTTTTACCGTTTTTAGCTTTTTGATACCCATGTATAGCTTGCTGAGTACTGAACATGGGGGCTGGGTATACTCACGTTTGTTGGAGGCGACTCTTAACAGCTTCCCATATACTTCCCAGTCACTTGATTGCAGGATTTTAGCCGAATTGACTCGTAGAATACAATCCGCATAAGCAAGAATGCACCCACACACGCGTGAATGAATACGCCTCGAAAATACAGAAAGTATTCGCCAAATCGGGGCAGCGGAAACAAGGAGTCCATCCTCTGGATCCACCTACGTCTCAGGAAAGCAAAGGTCGCTTTTGGTCCGCTATTAACCCCTTATTCGCCACTTGGGGCGCACCACGTAACCTCGCGACTAAACGGCTCGAGATCCCTTATATGAGTGAGATCCATGGATTGGTGAGGAAAGAGGTGGAAATGTCAAGAAGAGTTCCCAGGATCGACTTTCTCTTAACCTCGGCATTGGAATATGAATGTGTCGTTTTCTTCGAGAAGTGTTAGAACGTCTTGTAGTGTAAAAAATAGACGAAGAGCGAGATTGTGTTTTTAATAGTTGAAACAATGTTGGTTATGGTTTCCTGTTGTTCGAAACCCATTATGTCTAATTTCCCTTATTTAGGACATTTGTATAGAGAAGAAAAGTGAAGGAAATGTACAACTTTACTTACAAGTACCTCCTACCGTACCAACTTTCAATAGCTGTGCAATAATCAGTGTGGAATATATGGTCGAGGTAGGGAAGGCTGTTAAGGCTATTTGGTTGTTATATTTATTTCGTTATTCGACGCCCTTATTGTAAATGACAGTAGGTAATGTATAATAGCCATAAATGAATTCTTGGCTTTGAGGCACACCATAGAGCCGCTGAGGTTTTGCATCTCAAGCATCGATTGACCAAGGTATGTAATGGCCGTTGGTGTCTGTGTACTAATTTGTTCGTGGCCTCATCGATAAAGCAATTCTCATGCTCTTCGAAAATGCGTCACTTGGTAGGGTAGGATTTGGTTACTAGCCACTCGTCGGAGTTTTGGTGATGTAGGATTTGGTTGCGTTGTGATGGAGGCCGAACTAATAACTGTATTCTATGAACCCCAGTGTGAGGGTATGCATTAAAATCAAGCATGGCCGTTTTTGATAGATGGTGTCACTAATCTTATGATTTTAAGAGTGGAAAATTATTCTAAAAATTTTTTCCTTAACCGCAGAGAAATGGGATGCCATAAATATAGTAGAGACAATGCTACTGCACATTTTCTGACTATTATCTTTAACAAAGAAGCGTTGAGATTTTTCAGCTTTATGAGCAATGAAGCTTTTCAGGTAAAGTTTAAGACAATGTCTACCTTTAACGGAGATATCGAGTCTTGCTTTCCTATAACAGTGGGTACGGTCCCGGTGAACAACGCAAAGTATTTTGCTCAACCAACAACACCGAACCTAGATATGCCATGCACTTCATCAGTTACACCAACAGCACCACCACTAGAGATATTGTCGTCATATCCAACATGGAGCGGTACAAACGGTTGCTTATTTCTTCAGAACATGAAAAGATTTGAGTTGAGACTATAAATAAGTTTAAATATTCTTGTGATGTTAAGTTCATCCACCACCTCCTCCATCCTATGAAGAGTCAATCAATGGTGTCGTTGGTACAACATTGGACACAGATAATGTAGAGGTCTTGTTTCTTATTAGTTATGGCAGTTTACGAACTGCTTTAAAACTTGATTCCGTTCTCGAAACCGTGTTATCATGGAGACTTTTCAGTCATTCATACCGCGATATCCTTTCTATCCGACATTACGTGGCGTAAAGAAGAGCGTCTACAACGGGAATTCTTTAAAGAAATAGTTCTAGTTGTCGCGCGTTTCATGAAATCTCTGGTACCGACGACAAAGTGCTGTGGAATGACTACTCTTGTTGGAAATCATATCATTATAATTCACTTAAAAGTGCGAAATAAAGCTTGCAAATCAGCCTTCTAAAGATTTTTACCGTAGCCTTCCACTTTTTTCTTTCATTTTCATTTTTCCATTGCTTATGGTTTGAGGACTTAGCTCACCTAATTACTATATTTCTAACCTGAGAGATATTCCATGGTCAAGTCAGTGCTTTCTCACAAATAGATAATACATTTCTTGATAAGTGTACTTACGGGTCTGTGAACTTATGAGGTCCGAGCTAAGCCTTTTCGTTACATGATTTGTCTTCGTGTATATTTGCGGATTCCAACACTCTTCGCTATTTGTTTCCTCGCGCCGATTATACACGAAAGCCTCTAAACCTTCTTGCATGTTTATTGGGCTGCTGTTTCAGGATTTACATATTTATTATGGATGTTGTTGAATGCTAATTGAGTCAATTCTCCCTCGAGATCTAGGATAGCCTTACTACAGCGTCACCCACGTGGACTGGTGTGAGTGAGCTAACCTGGTTCCGGAAGACTTCGCCACGAATTTCCCTACACAGAAAAGATGGGGGATATGTGAGCACAGAGCGAGGTCGAACCAGCACCATGGTGAATGATAGCATTGTCACTAAGTTGTCCGCCCTTCATTAAGATGGTTAAGGACTAGAAATAAGCTGGAATGAGCTCCAGTTTGTTGGATGCGCTAGTTTGTTAAGCTTAAATACACTCAGCCTTTTAGTAGATATTTATGAAATGGGCGTTTTTCTTCCGCAGGCGACGGGTAGGTTGGATAAATACCCATTGCTGATTGCAACTGTTATAGCGTCGCGTCGTGGAGACTTGACTAGTCACAAAAGTGGGGCAGGTTAATTCATTTTTACACCGGCAAATAGTCATTGTTCATCTTTCAAATCTTATCACCGTAGCTTTCCTGTGATAAGAAATCCACTTTCACTTCACACCAAAGCTTTGCCGACATCGAAAGCGTGTTTCTTTGAAATTTAAATGATCCGAAGACGTCATCACGCTATAAAGTGGAAGAGGCTACAGAATGTTTTACACCAGGCCGAAAACCCGGTTCTTTTTATGTTTAAGATTAAGCACTTTGGTTTATTCCTATTGTTCTAGGTCCTCAATCATAATTTAATGACCTTTTTGCTCTCGATGAATTTAGAAATAGACCACTCTAATAGTGGTACGTGGTATAAAGCTAATATGTGGTCTCCAACCATAGATTAATGAAATTGGTTTTTTGACGATACCGTAGTTCTTTTTGCACAAAATTGTTACTCGAAGCCTGTTGTTTGCGCCTTTTTTTCTTCTGTATTTCAAAATATCTGGCATTTTTTCAGCTTATTATGGGAAACAGTGCTTCATATCCATAAAATGGTGATAGCTATTTCTTCATCTGTGATTTCTTCTCTTTTTTCACTGCAAAGTGATTTACGTTTAGAACCAGATCATGCTTTAATGAATCAAAGCGTACTAGTTTTGTTGAATGCTTACGGTTTTAGAAGATCACTACTGATTTTGTTATAACTATTATTCCTTCCAACGGTTCACCACTTCATCGTGGGTGGAAGGTGTTCCTGGGTGTCGGGCTACGATGTACAGCGGGGTGTATCATTTCCCCGGCAGGGTCACCCAAGCTGAGTCCGGCTTTCCCATCAGCAAGTCTAGCTAAGAGTGAACCAATACCAGGATCGACCACCATCCTGGTATCGAACTAGTCGCATGGTGGCAAATGTCCCTCAGATTCACAACGGCTACGACTGCCTGTGGTGATGGCGACCTGAGGCAGACTTTGGCTAGGCTGACCTTGGTACTCCAGGGAACCACAATAGCTAAACCAGCAAAACTCCGAAAAATAGAGGTTATGCTGAGGCCTGCACAACCAGTGAGGATGGGCCATCCAATCATCCAAGTATAACTTTTATTTCATTTCACATACAATAACGTATAACGGTCACCACTACTTTTCAAAAGAAAAGAACTAACGAAAGAAACATACCTTTAAGCATAGATAGAATTCCGATTCCTATGTTTTTAGCGGCTTGAATATTATGGTTGCTGGGTTTTTCAGATGCATTAGAACTGCTCTTTTTTTGGGTGGACAATTTTGCTTCTTTGGTGGGACTTTTCCTTGCTCGTAGTACTAGTTTGGATGGAAACCTTCTACATCCGGTTGGCGTGGACGGGCCACTTGAAGATTGAGCAGTAATTAATTTTGGCGACTGCGTTGTTCTCTCTGAATCCACTTCTAATGGAACCTTACGGACTACTATGCACAAAAATTGATATGTATATAGCACACCATTGTTCAGACTTGTATTCAACTTTGTCTCCGAGAAGTAAGCTCTCAACTTCTTCAAATCCATTCTATTACTTTCTTTCCGCTGTTTGTCCTTAATGCAAAAGTCTACGCTTATTATTCTAAAAGATATCAACTTTATGTATAACCAAACCGCTCACATAAGGGTCGCAGTCGGAACTAACATTGACATCGTCGAAGTTTTGCTGATATATTGAAACATTTTCTTTACCATTGCGAATAAATGAATACTTTCCAGCTTCCTGTTAAATTTCACAACTGATCAACTTCTTCTTATTTTTGTTCTCTACAAGAATTCGCTAACTCTAATGATTATCGTTCTAAGCATCAAATCAGAAATCAGTTCAAGAAGGAATAGATATATAGCAAATTTCCAAACAAGCAGTTAAAAGTCTCTAACATTGTTCAAAATCATGATGGCCTAAGTTTAAGTTGGCTCAAACAAATATTATCATTCTGATTGTAGAAAGCACATCATCTTGTCGATGCCTACCTTCTCGGGGAGTGTTGAAATGGATAACGCCGTTTTTACTGAATCTTCCTGAAAATGTCATATTTCAGGACTTTTTTGTCAACAATATGAGAAGAGCCTGTATCAAAATTGTATAGGTTGAGAATACTTGGGAAAAAGAGTATGATGAGAATAAATGAGAAAAACTGGGCATGAAAAACTGACATAAGAATAAAAAGTTATGACCTCTATCATCTCGGAAAACATTTCTCCATAACATTCCAAAGTGTGATTAAAGCAAGTTTATTTGGTAACTTTAATATGAGATTAAAGCCCGTAAATGTTAACGAATGGGTTGTCATTGGCTAACACATAACGTTAGGCACTCATATTTTCTTGGGTGTCGCTTGTGGCGACGTCTAGTTTCATGTCATTCACGGACTTTCTTGTATTGAGATAAAAGGTTTTACAATTTTTACAGATTTCATTCTTTATATTCTTTAGACATAGATTTTTACATTCATTACATTTTACATTACATACATTTTTACATTTACGAAAACTAGAGGAGTTGAGGAAGAGCATGACGAAATTATAGAAAAGACTTTGTCCTATTGCTCTAGGGATACGTGTCGTATGTAGGCTACTATTCCCTATATGATCCTATGCTTTAGAAAGGAACCACATTCGTACTAGTATTTGTAGGTGTTTGCAACTCATTTTGTCTACTTCGATTGCTTTCAACTTACAAACTAATAATATATACAAAGTTATATTAAGTTCATACAGCATCGCACTCACTGTGATATTTGCTGAAGTGGTTGCCTTTCGCCTTTCTGCTTTATCCGTCTGTTGCATCTTCGACACTTTTATGTTTTCAACCGGAAGCCTTTGCGTGCTCGCAATCGGAAGCTCCTTTCTCCCTTTCTTTAACTTATTGTTCTGTTCGGATAGCGGTGTAAGCAAATCTCCGAGTGAATAAGTGCAAATACCACCAAGAAATTCACTTGGCTCGGATTTGCAAAAGGCGATTCGCTTCACTTTAGACTTACTTCGAGTACCTCTGGATCTTCGTGAACGAAATGACCTGCGTTTTTCGTGTCCACTCCAGGTCGAGATGCCATTTCTGATTCCTCTTCTTCATGCATTTCATCATTTGCGCCCGCTTCTACCTTTTCGTTCTTCTCATCAATGACAATCTGAAATAATTTCCTCTAAGCGTGCAATTTTTGTTGCAATATTGTTTATTTCCTAGTTATTTTTAAGCACTTACTGCATTGAATGAGGCATTTGTGGTGTGCATTGTTAGGCCTCACTTAAAGAATATGTTCTGGACAAACTTCTGTTAAGGCCTTTAAGCCCTTATACTTGGACTGCTTTAACCTGAATATAATATCCACCTTTGTTTTCAAAATCTGTTAGAGCAGTTCATCATAATAGAGGTTTAGCTTTCAAAAGACGATTTATTTCGAAAATATACATCTTAGGATGGCCGTTAATTTCGTATGAGCTTATACTTGATACTTGATACTTGAACTGCCCGTCCTCACTGGTTGTCCGGACCCCAGCATAATCACCATTTTTCGGAGTTTACTGGTTTGACCACCGTGGTTCCCTGGAATCTCGAGGTCAGCCTGGCTAAAGTCTGCCCCAGGTCTTCACCGCCACGGGCAGTCGCAACCCTTGTGGATCAGAGGGAGATTTGCCGACATGCGACTTGGTACCAGGGCGATGATGGATCCTGGCATTAGTTTACTCTTAGCTAGACTTCCTGATAGAAACGCTTGACTCTCTCTCAGCTTGGGAGATCCTGCAAGGAGTGGATCCTCCCGCTGTACATCGCAGTCCGACACCCAGGAACACCCAGCCACGATGAGGCGGTAAACCTTTGGGAGAATATGAGCTATAACAAGCAGAAATATCATGCAAGACTTCATTTGATCCGGATGCCACAATATTCTTAGTAAACTCAAAGACCTAAAATGCTGTCATTCGATGAAGATAGCAGCGGAGACAATCCATTAATATGAAGCTGTATTGTATACTAGATTTTCTTTCTCTGAATGAAAATTAAGTCCATTTCAAAGCGAAAAACGGAACAACTACTAGTCATGAATCTGGTAAGGTCATGAATGAATCGGCAACCATCAACTGATCAGCCACAAGACTGTTTCATGTTCTCATCACTGTTGACCCATTTATTTCTTCCAAAAAGAAAAATTGAAAACTCATTAACCACTTCCACTGTGATGTGCTTAATAGTTCAACAGCAGTGGTCAACTGGACAGTCATCATCTTGTGCAAGATCGACACACCATTCCTTCTATTCTTTTTTATTTCAAGAAAAAAAACACGATCACATCGGTTTCGAAACATACATTATCGAGCTTGCATGTGATCAAATCCAGTTGTGGAAGAACATACTGTTAGTGGCGCTTCACGTAAAGTATAGGCCTTTCAACTTTCCCCGAATTCACAATGTTCACTCTGTGAACAACCACTACGACAAGTCATACTACACAGAAAAAGGCAATTATCTCAATCGTTTCTGCTTTGTAATCTACAATTTCTGCAATCGTGTATAACAGCGACATTGTTTCTCAGGAAGTACAGTGAGATAACAAACTAGGTCTTGGTCACCAAGGAGAATGTTATTATCGGAAAGCTAATGGTGGGTTCTAAGATATTTCACAACTTGGAGTTTATCAACATATAACGATGACAATCCAGTGGGCGCGTGTGGCGCAGTGGTCGGAGGCTGCCTGCAACTTATATGGGATCGATCCCGGCGCCCAGGGCTCACTAAGCCCTCCATTCAACCGCGGTTGGCAAACGAGTAGCAGACATGTCATGGAGGATAGCAGCACTGGCTCGTTAAATCGGTAGGCCACCGCGAGTCATTGTAAAGACTAAATATTCCTTCAGTCACCTCGAACGATGCTCGATGAAGTTGAATGCATGGTGCATCCCTCAGAGATTGGTCAACGCCGAGAACGTTATCTTTTTTTTTTATAACGATGACGTTGCAAACATGAGGACAGGTCTATTAGAAAACCTTCTTCAGGTATTATGATCTGTTTTAAAGGGCTATGGAAAAACAACTAATTGACTACTTATTCATTAGCTCGAGTACAGTTGTCTTTAAAGGTCGCTCTGCCTGGTCTTTCACCGTTAACCGTGCGTAATATTAATCTTATGTGCAAGGAGACTCAATTTTCAAAACTCGTGAAGTATCCTTTGCGATCATCCTTCATTAGGACGCAGGAGGCAGCATTTGTGAACGTCAAAGTTCTTTTGAAGACATATTATTCCAAAATGCGCTAGCTTCACTTTTTTGATGTAAGAATGATTTCGAAGCATATTTAGCTGCTTAGTTGTGAGGCTATTTATTTCTATATCGAAGGTCTCTCTGTCTGGTATACCATAATCGGCTAAACATGGAGGTAAGCTGTGAATAGTTGTGTATAACCTGAGACGCTGGTAGATCTTGGGGATCAGCTCCATGCATGGTTGCTTTGGTATTCGATTCATTTGTAACTTATGATGCACAAATAAGTATATTCACGTGTAGCCTACCGATTAGAGATGTCCGCAATATACAAGTGATAATGGGCTTTATTGTGACCTCTGGGCGCTATACATGTCCACAAGAATATCAACAATGACGTCATATATCGCTATCATGCAGCGAGTCATTGTTTACGGCTGAGGCGTTTTGGGGGTTAAGCTCGAACTACTCAATGACTATCGAGATTGCACGAAATACGGCTGAGCCATAACGGTTTCGAACTACATTGAAACGATTCCAGGTAGTACCTATGTCACTAAATCGGTTATAGCCGGTGTTCTGACTGGTGTATCCTCATCTTGTACATTTCACTTCATTTGTATTCATTTGTACACTGTTTGCAAACGCAAAAAATACCTACTTAGCTTTAGAACACAAAATGATGACGTAGTAAAGTATTGCTTTTCTCTGTTCTCTATAATAAATCAATGATTACATTGCACATAACTAAATACTACGCCAGAAAATATACATTCTATAAATTGGAAACGAGTGCTTACTTCAGTTAAGTTTGACTCAACGAGGTTAGTCGAATATAGCCGGTATATTATGAAGCCGTATGCCAGGAGAATAAACCTATGAATATGCATTCTTTCTTGATAAGCTTGCACGAGGTTGATAAATATATTTATTTTCGGCTAACGTTTCGACGTCTTCGTCTTCCTCAGAGCCGATGATCCGAGTCGATGGTCCATGATTGTTGTTCGTCTCGACGTTGCAGCTTCGCCTTCGTGTCGAGCCAGGTCTTCCTCAGTGATCCATCTTCTCGAATGAGGCATCCTCACAAAAAAACCTATGAATAGTTTCCAAATCTAAGAACTCTGCCTTAAATATCCTGATAAGCAGTGATAACTCCAGAATCAGAAGGATAATAGTCCTCAAAACACTAGTTATCACTAAAGGAAGCATTACAGCATAGACTACACGTATGTCACTAAAAGATCTCTTTTTTTATCGGAGATCCAGAGATCCATTGGTTGACACTACTTACAGTATTCCAGCCTCTCCTTTTCGTTACTTTAATTTCCTGGATGTTTCGTCAACCTAACAGCTAAGTTTCCAGTTCCTCAATGATTGCTCAACAAAACTCGATACTACCTAATGCGAGTTCTAGGACAGCGACTACACGAACAATTTTTATTATTTCTTCTTATTAATAAGTAGGAAAAAATCTTAGGTGGATAAAATGAAAAGGGATTGTTATTCGTTACAAATCCGAAGTACATGAAGGTTAGAAATTAGAGAAACGGCAACGGAAGCACACCAGAGAGTGGTCTGAATTGCATACTTTATACGAGTAATGGAGAACACTTAGTACAGAGAATCAACATCGCCAACTCCAGATATCATAATTGTCCACAAAAAAGGATTAGATTTGGCACCAATGTGACAAAGCACTACAAGAAACTGCAAAACCGTTCGGTGGAACAGCGAGGTTTTCCACGTCACATCATGCCAAATCGAAAGTTTTAACTACGTATTTACAGAACTTTTGTAGAACCAGTTATAGAACTTCTACTACAACAGAGTAAGAAATCCGCAAAATGAATTCAGAAACTGCTGCCAAGAAAATCAGATGAACACACTGCAAAGGACACCAACTTATCCAGCATTTCAGCAGCCGATTCTAAACTATTCTCAAATTAATCCGTTAGGGAAACAGCCAGACTGTATAAATACAGATCTACTTCAATTAGCCACAAGTTGTATAATCACTAGTTTCAAAAGACGTATCAAATGACGGATGCATAATGGTGACAAGCTGTCTGAAAAATTGAGATTAGTTTAATCATGAGATGATAAGGAAATGAAAAAAAGAGTTCAGAGTATCATTTGGAATATGTCGCTACATACTGTAAGTAATACAGCAAATCTGAGAGAAATGCTGAAATCAATACCATAATGTATCCGATCACCGTTTACAAAAAAGCTGTGAAATTACATAATAAAACGGAAAGACAAGTGCCAACTCGAGAACAAGTACAGTCAATGTGTAGAGGAGCCACTGCTGACCTAAAAATATACCAGCACAATTTATAATGCAAAATTTATAGAGCTGAGTGGAAAAACAATGGCTGATTTTTCTATGACGAATTCTACAAATATAACATCAATGATGCTGAGATATTTGCAAAACTCCGGACCGCAGATGTATGCGGTGGGGAACGAACGCGCTATTGTCCTTTTCGGGGAGCAGCGCGTTCACCACCACGTCAGGCTCGTCCTTCGTTTCGCCTGTCTCTCAGCTAGTTCTATCGGTCTTTAAAAAGAGCAGGCAGTAAATAATAAGTTCAAATTGTGATTAATGATTATAACTGCACCCTCAGCTTAACTGGGTTCGTTGCCGATTTGGGCCGATTTGATCAAAGCCGAGAGGTTCATCCCTTCTTATTCTCTAACTGGAATCTCTATGATCGATGAAAACTAACGAAAGTCATGTCGCCTAATTAACACCACGAGTCAAACAAAATGTGGGTTACCAAAACTTTGTCTCCACTAGCGTTGTCACTGAAGCTCTTCCCAACCGAATTTGACTTTTTCGCACACATCGACTGCTAAGTTCTGGGAAAACGTTTAACAACTAAGTTATTGCTAAAAACCACTCAAAATGATTCGACGATTCTAGGATTTCAAAATTCCATGTTGCTGGGACTAAAAAAAACTTGTAAGTTGTTTAATTAAGTCGTCTATGAGAAAAAATACATCAATCCACAAAGTTCTCGAATAGAATCCGCCATTGTTATTGCACTATTCCCGCAGCTATATACATATTTAAACATATGTGTATATACGAGGGTCAAAAGTCAAAGGTCATAGAAGGTCAGAAAATCTTACCGTGCACTAAACAGTGAACCAGTCCTCCAAAATCCCTTGCTGACTCCTTTGGCGATTTGTAAGTGGAGCACGATGAGCACGAATATTACTGACACGAATCACAAGAGGAGTTCGAATGGCCCTGTCTGCAGATGTACGACTTCGGGTTTGTGGCATTGTTCCCCTTCGTCGAGTACGCGAATGTCCACGGTTTTGCCATTGTATGAAATCAGCTTCCGTGGCGTCAAGAGCTTCCAATTCACTTGAACTACGGCGTTTGGCTAGAAAACCAAGATCGTTTAATAAACTCAATTAAATCAGCAATAAACAAGGACCAATAAAGCTGTGCTCAAATTTACAGCCTTAAGATCGTTTTAAAGAGAGCCTAGCATTGAAGAAGAAAAATCCCAACTCGATTCGAAGTCACACAGGGTTTCTGGTGCCCTCGCGACCTTTTTCCTGCTTTCTCACTGGCGTACATTGCTAAACTGCGCCCAAATGAATAAGAAACTTTCAAAGTTGGTTGGGTAAGGAAAATTTAAGTCCTAGTGTGCCAATAACGTATGAACCATCTGTCTTCTTTTCAAAGGCAAGACTTTATAATGTAAATTAAAGATTTGCCCGGTATTTTCTTCCATCCCCTCTATAAAACTCGCATTTCATATAACTGTTTGTTATTTCGTAGCTTAAAAAACCCTGTTGAGAGAGTGGTCTTCAACTGGATGTCAGGAAGCCCATATTCATGAGAAACGGATGTTTCTAACGTTCCATTCACACTCAACAGAATGTATATTTCCGAATGCTATAACTACGTGAATTTTACGAAATCCAGCCACAAGGATGCTGCGATATGAGCAACACTCGGAACCTAAGTTGAGCTTCGAGCAGGCGAATATGCTTTTCACCGATGTGCGACCGGGAAGTGCAACCGCGGGTTAGAAGCGGAAATGAAGTTCCGGTTCTAAGTTATGCTAATATTCAGCATTCACGTTGTTCTATTTCACATCATCCCGTGCCATGAAGAAAAAATAATGGGTCGTAAGTAAAAGTTCAAACAATTCGTGTATCTTGGCAGAGAAGTCATAATGACAAAAAACTTTTACCCTACAGCTACGCAGAAAAAACGTACCTGATTTGAGCTTTCATTAACATCAAAGATGTAGCGAATAAAACAACAAACATTCGATTCCCCGCTTATTTTTCGACCCTACGTTTGTTTTTACCCAGATGTATGCGTCGGAAATCTAAACGCTATCTAAGAAGGAAGAAACTCCACTAATCCCTATAGAAGATGTAATTGTGAAAACTATGCTGGCAATATCCAACCCCATGCAAGTGAGAGGAAATCTGGAATTTCGGTCTACGTTGACGATTAGAAATCAGAAACGCTGCCATACACTTCGGAACACGCTGGACAACCGTAGCCGACGATAGGGACAAATGAAAAATTTATTGATGTCCAGCTCAAGCCAGTTCTCGATTGACGAAAAGATGGGTGCTATAGTACTTTTGTGCAAGTGTATAGCGCAAAAGTTAAAAATTCTCTACGAGAAACATGATCTATTCGACCTTTTGCCCCTAGCTGACCAAACCCCTCATCCTTCCAGTGTCGGTTGATTGGCAACAAATTTGTATAGAAGGATAGAAATCTAATACATCAGTAGATCTCCGCAGATCATAATGTTTGTCAACTATGCATCCAATCGTGCTTAAAATATTTAACAAGGACGGAAGTATAGTGCATTCCTGAAGAATGGATCCACTCTTTACCCTTGATGTGTTACTTCGCAGCCATGAATCGTTTCTAGTATGAATAACTACATTGAAGTCGATTGACAATCAACATTGGATAAAATCTCATAAATGCTGACAATTCAGTTGATTGAAATTCACCAATATAATATTCACTGTTTAAGTAAACCTGAGGAATAAGTAAACCTCAGAGCTTATCTAAGGGTATACCAAATCACTCTTGGCTACTAAGCAATAGAGAGTGCTTAATTTTAAACACAGCCTTACTGCATGCAAAAAATTGATTACAGCATATTGGATTGGCGTTAAGAGTTACCGAGAAGACTAAGTAAATTTATACGGATTCCTATTCATTTTAAGCTATCAAATTGCATACAAGTTCATATCATCCACACGTATACCATAAAAGTAGTGTACGGTCACACATTAAACGCTTAATAAAAGGATAAAACGATAAAGCTCTCGGCGTTGATCAATCTCCTAGAGATGCGCCATAGATTCTTCTTCTAAGCATCGTTTAGAGGTGATTGAATACATATCTGGCATTTACAATGACTCCCGGCGGCCTACCGATGTACCGAGCCAATGATGCTGGCCTCCCAGACAAGTCTGGCAGCGATTTGTCGAAACCGAGAGGATAGAAGGCTTGGTGGGCCACGGACACGGGAATCGATTCCATGTGTGTGTTGCAGGGCGCCTTCGACCACTGCGCTACACGCGCCCAAACGTTTAATACTACTTATTACGTCGTCTTCCACTCTTCTCAAAAATTGCATATTCTGCAATACCTAAAGCTGAACATGGCTTTGTCTTAGATTAAACTCTACTATCTTAACAATCATACTTTGAATGAACTCACTTGGATTTGTGAGCAAAAACGATTCAACTACTTCATTGAACTGAGCATCTTTATGCATGCCTTGAATTGGCCCACGACACTGAAATGTAACTTGCGTAATAAACACAGAAGCGGTTGCATGCAGGGGCTCCAACGTATGCGTTGGGGAACAATTTGCCGCACACAGTCTTTTGTTATGCTCTTCATATTTAGCGGACAGTTTATCTAACTATATCACAACGACTTCAACTCTCTCGTTTGCATTTCATTGAAAATTCGAAAATGTCGGCTGCACTGTCATAATGAAGTTCGACATTTGAGAACACCTTGTAATCATCAGGAATGGAGGTGGGGGCGGGGCGGGGCGGGGCGTGGTACAACCATTTCAATTTCGTCAGCTTCACAACATGCAGTTTTTTTTTTACATATTAACAGCCTACAATTCTTACAACTTACGCTTCTTTGCATATTACTGAAACATTCAGCTTTTACATCGTCCTTGAGAGGTCGGTCATTTTTTCATGCACATTTTCATTTTTGATAACGATTTTAATACCATATCCGTATCAACCAGCAAAAAGAAAGAACGAAGGATTCGTTGCCGAAAAGAAACTCTCTCCAGTTTAAATTTTGGGTAAGACCTCAAAACGCTCTTGCAGAGTCAAGTCAGGATTCCGAGGATGATCAAAATGCGAACCAACAATAGGCCACCTCAGCAGCCCGCACAGTGGATGCTTCTGTCTATGACGTCAGGCGGTGAGAGGCTACGAAAACTCCGGTTTTGCACGAGAACACTGGAACCGGATTTGACGAACAAACATATGACACGCCATAGAGATTGTTTCTTACTATGCACGCATGATGCCAGAACACTCTCCACAGACGCCGATTTTCACGTCCTTCTTGTAGTTGCAGATCGCATTAAATTTCATGTGATCGCACTATAAGAAACAAAAATCAAGAAAACCGACATACGCCAACTAAACAATGGAACCCTTGTGATCCGTGGAGAAAAGGTCCCGTCACGAAATGTCGGCGGCGTAGGCTTTGTCGTCCACCCGTCCACTGTCCATCTCGTCGACTCATACGAGATCCTTTTCCCTCGCATAACCGTTCTCCGTTTTCAACTGACGCGTTATAAGAGGATCACAATCATCAACTGCTACTCACCGACCAACGCAACTGATGAGTACGAATTAGATACGTTTCACTATCGGTTGGAGTAGGTTATTCGCTATAATAAAGCGTGCCATAAATTTGTCGCGGAGAAATTAAACGTTAGAGTAGGAAAGGACAACAAGAGCGAATACAGATCGAAAAATTTGGACTGGAAGAAAGAAATGAGAATGGAAGACGTCTCGCAGAACACCTGTCTGCAGTTTCTCTATTCCATCGAAACTCCCTTTTTTTGAAGAAAGAAAGCCGCCGCTGGACATGAGAGTCTACTAACGGCATGACTCATGCAGATATCGAACTCCCGTCATTCTGGAGTGGTTCTGATTACCGCCTTCTTCGCGCGAAGATTCGATTCAGCCGTAAGCTGGAAAAGAATTCATGTCATCGACGACGAAGAGAAAGTCTAGCAGTATATGACGAGAACATTCTGAATGAAATCCTATCCAGATGGAACTGGCAGATTAAGGAAGACCCGACCGAACACTACGAGCTGCCTGTTGAAATAACCTAGAAGTTATGCCGAATTCACCTCAGTTCCTCAAACAAAAAGATCAGATCGCATTTCTGTTATCGTTGCTTGAAAAAAGGACACTGAAGCTTGATCCCACTGCAATATGCTCAACACGGCTTATAATAAATGCCAGTTGCAGAAGAGCCTTCCTTGCAGAAAGATCTACATCGATGCAAGCAAAAGAATCTATTAGAAGCAACACAAAACGAGCCATTCTGAAAAAATTCCGTCGGAGCTTGCTCGATTAGTTCTCTGTTCTCAGTCCTGATGAATGAAGAGGGGTGATTGCCGATGGCACCGTTACGGCAAAAAAAAACTGGCCGAAAGAAAGCAAAGCAAGGGTATTGTTGGTGCACGTAATCCTCAGGAAAGGGTAATCGAGGGTTTGAATCTCGCCTGGAGTCCAAATTTTGCAAAATTCTCAGCATCATTGCGAATGGAATCATTAGAACCTCCCAACATGATATGGAATCAGTAACGGCCATGCATCGACCTTTTTTGTCCCATCCACGTCCGGGACCCGGAAACCCCCGAAAGAAGAAAACCACCTGGAATTCACCCAAGGTTCGAGCTGAGACAGAAAAAATGAAACAAAAACACAGTTTCAGGACTCTATAACACCACCGCCAACTCCCTTAGAACTGGAAGACACTATATTTATGTCGTTCCCTCAAACCATATGATATCCTACTTTCAAAAGGAAAAAAATCCCAGCCAAAAGGACGTCGCATACTCTCATCGTGTATAAAAAAGGTGACTGAAGGAATCCTCGAACTATCGCCTAGTATGCTTATTGAGTGTATTCTACAAGATCTTCATGAATATAACCCTATGGCGCTTATCAAGGACACTGAATATGACGCAACCACTTAAGCAACCAGGATTTCGACACGGATTTGGCCGAATCCAATACTGTCTAGCGTCATTGAAGTTTGTCTACAATACGACATGCCCCTAGTACTGACTTTTGTCGTCTGTGAAAAAGCGTCTGACACTGTTGAAACGAACGCAATCCTATCAGCGCTCGAGGACCAAGGTGTGAACCCGTCTTACATAAAAACTTCGTCTGATTGTTACTGGCAATGCACTACAAAAAATCGTGCTCTTGCCGTACCTATAGAAAAAGACAACGCGACACAATGTTGCCAAAGCTGCATAATGCCGTGCTGCTGTGGATAATGAAGTCACCTTATTGGGATGCAAAATTAATACGCATTCATAGAAAATTCCTACTAAACCCTCGTTTCGTTAACGATATTGTTATCTCTTCAAGATGTACCAGTGAAGCGGAGACTATAACGAATGAAGTCAACGAAGCAGGAAAAAGGATCGGACTATCCATAAATCGGAAGAAAACTCAATTCGTTAGAAACCGATGGTGCGAAGGTGAATAAATCGAACTGGATGGTTCTCTCTTTATCGAAGATACCTCGTACGTGTACCGTGGACGTTCAGTGAACATGGAGAACAACAGAAAGAAGGAATCAGAAGAAAGAGAGCAGCTTGGGCCGCATTCGGGTCTCGCGAAAAAGCCGCTGGTACTTAACCATGTCAAGAACACTGTACGCTACCAACGAAGCGCTTGAACGATTTCTTCTGAAAGATAACCGATACATAATATCTAACCGGAATGCTAAACCTTGATCTTCAAAATAGTTCTCATCTTTGAGACCCAGGAAAACACACTTCGACAGCAAAACATTGACGGGCTGATCACATAATGAGAACAAATGACAGTTACACGAAAAGAACTGTGGAGAGGACACCACAAGGATTCAGACGTTACTTAGGACGACCACACGTTGGGCGGAAATGCTCGTAATTAAAGTCGCTCAGCTGTACTCGTAGCTGCAGTTGTTTTGCAAATAACAGTATGATACTCGCACGTGCCAATATGCTCGAATGAAACCAGCACCATGGACGACAACTGCGAAGCAAAGAAAGGACTTGATAATGTGCTGTAGGTAGCCAAGTATGTATTGAAACATTTTAAACAAAAACGGCTTTTGAACTAACTGCATCTAGTGCATGCCAACTTGGAAACTTTTGCAAGAGATCTCAAATCGCAATATTATGTTGGCTCCTTATAGCAGCCTCCGCGAAATTTTTTGAAAACAGAATTCGTTCTACTAAATGGACAATTAAAGGCAAAGACACTATCTACTTTGAACCAACCGAGACGCTCCTAAATTTTAAATTCATTTATTGGGATCTTCTGTACCCTTTGCTGAGAGCCTCATATCACATGTAAAGGACACCGTGGTATGATAATTTCTGCTTATGTTCATACCTGAAACCATAACACCGCTCTTTTTTGGTTGGGTTTGGGTTTGAATTGGTCTCTTTAAATTTTGATACATGACGGTTGTCTATTCGACCACTTTTCGTGCAAGTGTCAATGAAGAGGATTTCCCTCTTAACTTGCCTTTCATCTAGAAGAATACCATTTACTAATAAGCAGATTTCTTCTCTTATCTAATAAATCGTCCACGAGCAACGTCAGTGCAGACTCACGCACACTTCCTGTTTTCCTGCTTACGATTTGTTCTTACCAAGATGGACTAATGCTATATGTATAATCACTTTTTCCTATCCCCCCCCCACAATCTGAACCACTTTCGTATATGTTTGTGCTTTTAATGTGATATGCGTTAGGAAAACATGAGACTTTCACCTTAAAGGGACAAAAATGTAGTCAATGCATACTTCTTTGGTAATCCATATGGCACTATTAACAACATCAAAAAGTGGATTGACAACTAGTTTGGTCCATCATACGATGCATTTATTGGTCAGACGAAGAAAAGTGAACGCACTTCCGCAACTTTTCAAATGTGTGCCCTACTTTTGATAGGATTCAAAAATGAAACATGCCCTCCAATGGTCCCTCAATTTCGGTAATCCAACTCTCATCTGAGGGCACTGACCAATATATCCTTTCATCTCCCCAACAGTTATCGGCTCCCAAGACTCGGCTTTTTTTATCCGCATCCCATGGTCTCTTAGAAACAATTTCCAAATAATCTTCTTGGAAACTTCATGAAATGTACTGGTTCCGCATATCTCAGCAAGAGCAACTGGTTGAACTCAAACAGAGTACCAGCGGTCACGAGCAGTGTATTCTCTGACCCCTCACCGCGTGCAGTTTTTCACCACTTATTTCATCGTCATCACCATAGTCCTCATCCTTCGATTCACTTTTTCCAGACTCTTTAAAAGGATCACAAGATGTTCCTCCATATTACCCATATGTCCTCACTGTCTTCTTGTTCTCCAACAACACTGTGTCGAAAACAAAGTTCAAAGCTTTGAAATGACTCAAGCATACAATTTCACTTCCGATTAGTACGGGATTTTCTTTCCTGGAAGCTAGATGGATAATAGGTACCGCATAGAATCGCACAGAATCGGTTTAAGAAGACACGAAAAGACCGAGATATACTTTGCAGATCTTAAAGACTTACCAAAGATCGACAACAATATGGTTAGATGATTGATAAAACTTTTTTCTTGGCACACAAGATATAAAAATGTGGATAATACGCAGAATAAAAAAAGGTATAGAAATGACCTTTCCAGAAAGAGTTTCATTAGAACCACGATAAGAAATTCTAACCTGAGGACAAACAGCCGTTTGACTGCATCGCTTCCAAGAGAGTAGACATGAATAACAGAACTTGTGGTTACATGGACTCACACTAGACTTTAAAACTAGAGACCTTCAAATTAACTACACATGGAAAAATTATAGTTATAAACTACTTACTTTGCTGGATTATGAAATATTTCCATACAAATTGAGCACCTCATAAGAATTTCGAAGTTCTCTGGAACGCTCAAGCATTGATTGCTATTAACCTGTAATAGAAATCTGTGTTTAAAAAGGAGCGTTTGATCAGGAATGAGATAAAGAAACGGAAACAACCTGATTTACAGATGATCCCTCACTATTAGAAGACTTCACCTGAACTACCAGGAATAACTGGAGGTCAAAATTGAAACAAAAATAGGGACATTGGTAAAGAAGTAATTTTCAAACTATATAGCAAGGGACAAGGAAGAACACTTACATTCACATTTCCAGAGTGCGTAGGCTGCGTCGAATCACTAGAAGGATGCGTAGTCTAAAAAGAGATAACTAGGTTGAATCTAACTATTAAATCGCTTTCATAATTATTAGCAGCCAGTTTCATTTTTAAATCTGTTGCTTTTTTGTTAATCAACCATGCTTTTCTCTTAGTCCTATTCCAGTTCATTGGTTGAAATTTATCGGCTGAATCCGAAAGAAATCCTTAAATTCGTAAATATTTCTGTTCTCCAAACGAACATCACAATTTATGAAATACAAAAGACAATAAACAATAAACCTCCCACCGGTTTACCGCCTCATCGTGGCATCGTGGCAGAAAGGTGTTTCTGAATGTCGGGCTGCTGAGGGTGGATTCACCATCCCACCAAGAAATCCCACGCTGAAGAGCAGTCCGGGGTTTCCAAGAGGAAACCCAGCTAAGAACAAACTAATACTAGGATCCACCACCATCTTGGTATCATACTAGTCGCATGGTGGCAAATTTCTCTTCACAAGGGCGGCGACTGCCTGTAGTGATGGCGACATGGGCAGACTTTGGCTAGTCTGACCGCGGGACTTCAGGAAACCACAATGGCTTAACTAGTAAAACTCCGAAAAAACTAGAAATTGCGCTAGGGTGCGGACAACCAGTGAAGATAAACCATCCAAGTATCCAAGTAAGTAAAAGACAATAAAGGAATGAGGCATACTGAAACTAATAAACCAGTAAATATTGAAAAACACTGCGAAACAAACTGCTTGAAATGCCAATGAGTAATTTACCAATTCAGTTGCAGTCTGTGGACAATGGAACGACACAGTGTTTTCCGCAGCCTGAATAACTCAAATGCAGAAAGCTAAAACGCTTATATCGAGTGAACAATATAACATTCATACGATGGATGGACGAGAAGTCCACGCGTTGCAAGGTCAATTTTATTTTGAAATTCCACTAAAAGATCTCCATTCATTTTTATTTACAAATTTCTAAAAAATTTTGGTACCGAGAAATCTCTCGAGCATTCCTGAATCCATAGTAACCTCAGAGCTTCCAAAGTTTCAGAGTTTCCCAACAGCCTAGCAGAGTTACGCGACGAAGGAATGATATAAGCCAAATGGAATATAAAATTGTAGAACAGATTTCCTTAATAATGACGAAGTAAGCACAAAATAGAATAATACCTTTACAATGTTTTAACTTCTACTTACCGCCTATTTTTTTCTTGGCAGAGTATTATGCGAAATACAGGCAAGAGGACGCTGAGATATGACCAGAACCCATAAATTCTAATGTGTTTCGAACCCAAGATTACCTCTTCAGGGGCTCATGTGTTTTCAACTGCACCAAACCAGACCTTTGCATGCTTACTCGTCAGCCAGTGTTTTAAACTAAAGGTTTTTATCAGCAATCACTCGTCAACGAAATGATCTGAGGCGCACAAATTGCCAGCAAACTTAGCGAAGCTGAAGATGCTGCTAAAATCACAATGTCTAACTCTTATTTACTGCCTATCCTTTCTTCATGGCAGGGATTACGTGAAATACAATCACAAGGATAGTGGAGAAGAAATGATTACTTTCGAGAGCTCAAAAATGTAAAGGATAAAAAAGGATAAACACACAAAGAAAGATGTAACATTAGACTCAGCATCAAACTTTTGAGTTTGCATGACTACCCCTACCATAACACATCACGACATCTAAGCACTATGTAGATGGGTAAATTTAAATTCAGGTTCATCTCCCGTAAAATGCAAGAAAGCGAATCATCGCCTTCAGCATATGTTGACAATCAAGAACAAAGAATGCTTCCGCCGCATCCACACTGATTAGACATATGATGCGTCCCAAAGACTACCCGATGAATAAAAGCTGTAACGACTGTGTCCCACAAAATGTCAAATACATAACTGGAAAACGATCCAGCAGCTGATCAGACTCTCAGTGAAAACCCTCGAGAGAAATTTGGTGTTCGAGTCACTGGAGTAAGCAGGGCTCGTTGTGCCAGTCTAAGCTCGTTGAGTGGCCAGGTAAACACGACCAAAAATCTACGTGGATTCTAGAACGTAGAACAGTTAGAAAACATTTTAAAAATAAAAGACGCTAAATAGTAAGGAAGCTTTGCGTCAAAAATCTCCCTTAATACCTCTGTTTTCATCATTTTCAATTCTTTGGAACTGAATATTCTGGGTAGTTCGTACGTGAGTTGGCATAAAAACACTTTGTTGACAAAATGCAACTGCGCCTCAAAACTTACTACGAAATACGACGATTAAAGGACGACACCAGAATAAAATAGAAAGAAAGGATATTCGGTACGTGGAAACCCCGTCTTGCAACACATGTCCTTCCCACCACCCGTTATCAGCACTGAACCAAAGCCTGTACTAACCATGTTACATGACTCCACTGAAGACGAGCGCACTGGCCTTGGATTCTCAATGATCTTTAAAATTCACAAGTTACATATATGAAAGAAGACATAGGCTAAACTAACTAAACACAACCTCTACGTAAGCACCGAGTGGGCATTTCCTTCGCGCCATTCGACAAACTGACTGTGTCCTCCCGGCTGACAAGTCCCCAGCCAATGCTGGTTGAACTGGAGATGGACATAAGACGATGGGGTTTTCGCTTGTACCTAAATCCCCACGTCTTCGAGATCTTCCAGCAGATTGCTGCACGCCAGCTCTCACTCGAAATGGCTCTTCAGGGTCCTCCAAGAACGACATACAAGCCTATAATGAGAAGAAAAAGTTTCGACATACAATAAGTAGCATCTTGTCTACACAAGGTAAAAATAACTCAGTACATTTCAGAACTACAAATGGAGAGATATAAGAAACTTGGCCCCAAGGTGAAGAAATAAACATCATGCCGACTGCACACTGGTCCTTTTCAAGTACATGCAACCACTCCTAGTACTGCCATCAGTTATACGACCTTCACCGTCTACGAATGTGTGCTTCAAGTACACTTCCATTGCTACAAAACAATACCAGTCCATTTCCGCCATTTTCTACTCCAAATACTAACTCCGGTTGCAGTCAAAGAGCGAGGACCACCCTCACGCCGTCCAATCAACAATATTTGAAGCACATGCTTCAACAATATTGCAGATTATGAGCATAACAGTGATCCTCGTAGATATCCGTGGCTAAATGCTACAATATTTGTCCAACTTTAACAACGATATGGTGTCAGACGCGAGAGAATCTTCGACCTAAGGTGCATATATAATCGTTGACCCACATGTTTATGCAGGAAATAAAGAATACAGGTCTTGGCGTTGATCAATCCTTGAGAGATGCGCCATGCATTCGACTTCAGCGAGCATCGTGCATATCTGGTCTTTACAATGACTCGCAGTGACCTACCAATGTATCGAGCCAGTGCTACCGTCGTTCCAGACAAGTATGGTACCAATCTACCGACCCCGGAAGGATGGAAGGCCTGATGAGCCTGGGGCACGGGGATCGATGCTGTATATTGCAGAGCGCCTCCGACTACTGCGCTACACACTCCCCTTGGTAAAGCATATAAGCTAAAAAAGTTTTTGATGGATGCACTATTGTAAAACCACAAGTGCACCACGAGCCCACAGAACTCACGGTATACTAAGTGCCATATAGAATCTGCAACGTTAATTAAGCCTACGTAGGGTCGAATTCCTCTTGTTTTCTATATCTGAATTCCTAAATATTGCTTGAAAGCATCTTAAATAATTGTCATAGGATTTAGAGCGGAATTAAAACAGACACTACACAGTGAGTCTAACAGCACGAAAACCACCAGAATAGTAGGGGATAAGAGTTCAAAAAAAGAGAAAAGAAACATACAAAACAAGAAATTCATATCGGAACAAATACCGCATCAAAGATCAAAACATAGCTGAGTAAGTTCTTTATTTCTAAGAGACACAGAACTCTTTCCGAACTTAAGTTGAACTCGCACGCCGTTCAAAAAGAATGAATATGAAAGTCATATATCAATCCATCTTCACACAAGGACAACGGAGCTGGAGTAATGACCTGAAAATCAGCACCAAACTGTATAAAACATCGTTTAATGAAAGCCTCCACCTCTTGGATGTTAAATACTGGAGACGGTACAGGCCACATATAATTAGTTCTTCCAATAATTAGATCTTTACTTCACTGCGCACAGCTCTTCTAATGCATTTTTTGGACTTATCTGACATTTCATTGACAAACTAACACGAGTATGTTACAAAACTTTAAACACCTGCCACTTTACCCGCGACATAAATTTAGTGGGCGAGCTCTTCCACAACCGAGAAGAGCTTTACTCCACACTTAAAACTATATAAAAAGTTCTTCCGAGTATCATCGAGACCATTCGCTTGGCTTTAATCACATTGCAGAAGTACAGCAGGTACAAGGAAGACGAGACCATCATACATGTGGAAGAGTGGGAGAATGGGCTGCATCAAACGTGAGTGCTTTTCTATTGGTTGAACTCTCACCAATGATGAAACCTTGGCTGACATAAGTTACATAGCACTCCTTGCGTGAGCGACCGAAAATTAACCATTGTCCTTATCTCCGTCAGAAAGAAATTGGGTATCGTCATCAATATGTTAAAGATGAACACATCGCGACTGCTTTCAATTAGGCCGATATTCCACTCAATTCAACTTAATTGGACGATTATGAGGGCGGGAATGAACGACTGTGAACGCTCAGCTAGAATCACTGCAGGTCTGAAGAAGCGAGGGCGCCGAAACTTCAGCTATAATAAGGACTAACCTCGTGTAAGCATATAAATACAAAAAACACTAGAAAACACTTTGGATGACACCTTCAGAGGTTATTCAGTTAAAACGAGGTGGAGTTAAAACGAAAAAATGACAAGTATGCCAAGCTTAACCTTAAATACTGAAGCGCAAGCTTTTAATAGGCGTACCTCGTGACACATATCGATGCGTACTACCACGTAACGCGGAGTAATAAACCCGTAATCAGCAGGCATTTTCAGTAACATCCTATCTTCGTTAAAATTAAAAGGCAACTGTCGTACCTGAATTTAATATAGCCAATCGAAAGAAAAGAATCTGAAGAATTTAAAGGAATGTGATCTAAACAATGCCCTCAAAGATACACGTCGAAGAAACTTGGTAACTTGCCATTCTATACAATTCATTTTTTCTCAGTAAAGCAGTTAGGACAATCGAATATTTAAAGTACGGTTTATCCAAAAGTTCACCCGAAGCGTCATGGGAAACGAAAGTTGTTGAGTGGATCAGCCGTGCTAATGTACCTAAAGATAAAGACACCTTTAGATGGTGGAAATATTAATTAGCAAACAAAGTATAGCCATCAAAACCGCGGATCAGTAGGTTTGAAGACAACACTAACTAATTCTTAAGCACTTGGTCTTACCTAACACTTAACCTTCTTACATTCTTATAACTGTACACATTCGAGAAGAAAATCTAGAAGTACAACTTAGAATCAAAAGAATTCAAGCAAAAAAATAGAAATCCTACCTCGCTCAGTAGTGAACCCATCCCAGTTGTATACAAAACCATTAACACCAACAAAATCGGCATTTGTAACCTAAACGAAAATTTAGTTATAACCAGACTACAAGACCATCTTTTAATCCGTGTAGATTTCTCGTATAACCCATATATTTACACAACGATTTGGTACATTTACGAGGGCATGTCGTGTCCGAAACACTCCTTTCCGATATGGCTCGTAAACCATGGAATTTTCCTGAACCACGAAACCTTTTCAAACGGCTCGTGAAGCGTACGGGTCGGAGAGGCGCTGCAATAAACTTGAGATCGATCCCCGCTTTCCAAGCTCACCAAGCCCTCAATCTCTTCGTGATCGGCAAATTGGTACCAGACTTGTCTGGAAGGACAGTAGCACTGGCTCGATACATCGGTAGGCCATAGCGAGTCATTGTAAAGGCCAAATATGCATTCAATCACCTCCAGGATGCTCAATGAAGAGTAAGCATGAATGACACAACCCTCAGGGATTGATCAACGCCGAAATCTTCATCATTTATCCTTTCATCCCATATATGTTTTAGCGTTCATTTACTGTCTATTGTTTTTTTACGCCAGGACACGATGTGAACATAACCGCAGGACAGTGAGATATGAGCAAAACTTGGAACCTCACGTGGATCTCGAGCCCATGATTCTTCTTTATATCTCAGCGTACTTGTAATTGTAGTGACATCCTAGATAATTTCAACTCAAGCGTACTAACCGAAAGAGCACACTTCTGTTTTTCCACCAAGCTCCAAACTAACTTTCGATGGATATCTAATACGGAATGTCCTAATGTTAGCGGTGCTAATGAATCCAATTTCCTCTGAATCAAAGAAAATTAAGAAAAACTAAAGACCCATAAACCGCACGTAAAGTAACTCACACCCACTACAGCATCGAGTATCATAGAGAACACTTTCTGACCACCTTTGATCAAATCCTCAGTACCCATTGCTAAGGAAGTCTCAGCACCAAGTACGAAAAACTTGGTCTAAACAATCAACACTTCGAATTCCTCACAGTATATAATAAAAGGATCTAAAAAGATTATAGACTTAACTAACCCTTAACCAACTAACATAAGCCATTGTTTTAGTCCAAAAATCATTGCCTTTGTATTCTGTATAAACAAGATTATTCTCTCCTTTAAAACAAAGTCCCTGAACTCAAAGTATTATCGAAAAGAATGGATATGAAACCGGTAGAATAGGTAAAGAAGTGTAGAAAAAAACGATAAGTGGTTACGAAGCCTCACGTCTTGATATTTTCCGGTCGTTTCACTAGAATCTCTGGTTATGGAAAACGCTTTCTGATCAGGAGGGTAATGGTTTTTGGTCCGTAGTGGAGCACGATTCCTGAAAAGGAGCAGAAACTTATGCACCTAAGCAGTTTCTACCTGTTCTAGACAACATGACATAACATGCATGCTATGATGATTGAAAGTATGAAAAGCTTGATATCAATATAGGCACTGTTAAATTGTCAATGCTGAAGGATGCACATTAGGAAGTTGTATAGAACAGCTACACCCACTACGAACAAATAAACAAAGAAAATCTTTCTACGTCGTTAAAACTAACCAAACCTTGGCTAAACTATAGACATCAGCAAATTCTTTTTCTCCCGAGTTTGATGTGGATCCTTGTCTACAACCTTAACAGTGTCAATCAAGAAATTATTCAAAACTACACAGGTACCTTTATTTATATCCAAGAATATGAAACGGTAAGAAATAGGAATAAACGACTGTTTTCATAGCACTCATAGCTATTTTCGAACTGTCATCCCTTTAATGTTTTTTTATTCCGTTCAGCTAGTGAAAGCGTCACATAATAGTTAGCCGTCCTGTCGCAGATGAGGAGGTGGACGACAAGTCGCGATACACTGTGAGAGTTCACCGCATATAAACCGCTCAAGCTAAGAAGAGGTTAACATCTCCATCCAAAAGCTCAGCTAATGACAAACGTATGACATGGCAATCCTGCGAACTTGCTGTGGCGATTTTCGCACCAGAAAAAAATAGAATACAGCACCAAAGAATGATATTCATAATGTTCGTGAAGATATTCTGGAGAGCGATAACCAGTAAAAACTGGAATTTACTAGTAGAATGCAACAAAACGAATATTCAATAGATGGAGGCAGTGTTATTTCCACCTAAAAAGTAGATCTCTAATAGCCTAATACTCTGGAAGCACAGCGCTATTATCTGGATCACCCGTCGACCCGATGATCGTCGCGTGATCCCAGCACAGGCCAATACACCTTCCATTATTCCCTATCGCGTGCAAGAGTAGCTCAGTGGGTTCTGCTCTACTCGTCGAGCATCATATCTTTCTTCTAGGATTTTCGTAAAGAACTCTGACCATCGAGTTGGTGGTCTTCCTGCAGTACGTTTGACATTCAGAGAAATCCAGTCATTAACGGCTTTTGTCCATCGGTTGTCGTTCATACGCGTTACGTGTCCGGAAAACCTGATCTTCGACTGCTTGGCGTACAGAACAGCATCTCTGATTTTTGGTCGTTGATGCAGGTCGGAGTTTCGGATAGTTTCCCTTATAAGTGTGACACGAGATACTCTTAGTATTCGTCGTTTTCTGTCTCAGTAATCGCGAGGTTGTTAAACAGCATATGTTCACTACCATACAATAATACACTTACTTATTTGGATACTTGGACGATCCGTCCTCACGAGCTGTGCGGACCCCAGCACATACGCCATTCGTTCCTTTCTCTTGCTAAAGTAGTCCATGGCGGTGGTCTTGTTCGAGCATGGTAGTCCTTGCGAGTCTCATACCGTGATATGTAAAACAACTGCAGCTGCGGATACAGCTGATTAACTTTGTTTACGAACACTTCCACCCAACGTGTAGGTGGTCGTCTTAGGGAACGTTTGCATTCTCTTGAAGTCCACTCTACTGTTCTTTTCGTCCACCTGTCGTCTCTTCTTCTCATTTTGTGACCGGCCCATCTATGTTTCGCTATCGATGTATATTCTCATGGATCTCGAAGATGTGACATATTTCGAAGGTTATACTCTCGCATTCCGGCTAGATATTCAGAGTGCCGGTTATATTTCAGGAGACATCGCTCAAGCGCTCTGTGAGTAGAGCGAAGCATTCTTTACGAGGATGAAGTATCAACCCACGTCTTTGCAACATAACAGAGCGTTGGAAACACCGTAGAATCGAAGAGATGAACGCGGATTTTCGGGTTCTTCAGTTGGTCGGTAGCTTCTTTGAGAGGCCTGAATGCGGCCCAAACTGCCCTCCTTCTTTTATCCAGATCCTCCTTCATGTTATTTCGCATGTTCATTGATCGCCTAAGGTAAACGAACGAGGTGGTCTCCGCAATGAGAGAGCCTTCCAATTCAATCTTTTCGCCTTCGCAGCATGAGTTTTCATGAACTAGGTCTTCCTTCGATTTATACAAAGTCCGATCTTTTCCCGCTTCGTTGAGCTCCATGATCAACATCTCTGCTTCGCTAGTACTTCTTGAGAAGATAACAATGCCGTCAGCAAAACGAAGGTTTTATATGAATTTTCCATCAATACGTATGCTTTTCTTATCCCAACCGGGTGACTTCATTATCCACTGCAGTGCGGCACTGAACAGCTTCGGCCATATTGTGTTGCACTGTCGAACCCCTTTTCATATGGGAACTCCGATGACCCTGGAAACGGCTTGGATGTGGTCCATGCAGCAGAATCCTTTTCCAAATCCCGTTTGCTCCACTGGTTAAGCCTCATCCAATGTCCTTGATATACGTGAGGATAATCTTCGTGAAGAGCTTGTAGAGCACACTTAACAAGCACATGGGACGATAGTTACGAAGATCCTTTCGGTCTCCTTTTTTAGGCAGGATGACCGTGCACGACCTCCTCCACTGGTCTGAGATTTTTTCCTGTTGAATGTACCCTGTCATATGATCTGCGAGAAGTATATGTAAATTGCGGCCTCCAGCCCTAAGGAAATCGGCAGTGATATTATCGGGTCCTGGAGCTGTGCACCTTCTGGCATTTATTACAAGCCATGTTAAACGTGTTGCATTAGGATTTCAGTTTCCTTCCCTATTCGAGGCACCTCCTTAGTGGTGATGGAGATGCGATCCGATCTTCTTGCTTAAGGAACTAAGGGGAATTCCGCACAGCTTTTCAATCCTTCGACAAGCAGCTCGTAGCCTTCGGTCTAGTCCTCTTTAGTCAGCCAGTCACGTTTGGATAGACTTCGTTTAGAATGTTCCTGTCGTATACAGCTAGACTTCTCCTCGTGATCGATGAAGAGAGTTCTTTTCCAACTTGCGGCTGAGTCGAATCTTCGCGCCAAGAAGGCGGTGATCGGAACCAGTACAGAATGATGGGAAGGACTACCGATGTGTCAAGTACGCACCATCTTCTCTTTGGCAGAATATGGTCGATTTCGGCGCGACTCATGCCGTTGGGAGACCATGTCCAGCGGCGGCTTTCTTTCTTCTGGAAAATGAATTTCCATGAAAGAGACATGCTGCTGACAGGAGTCCTGCGAGACGGTTCCCATTCTTTTCTTTTTCCTAATCGAAAATTTCCGATCCTGTATTCGCTTTCGTTGGTCTTTCCTATTCTGGCGTTGAAGTCTCCAACAACAAACTTATGATCAGCTTTATCATTGTGGATGACTTTCCCCAATTGATACTAGAACGCATTTAATTCGTACTCATCAGCTGCGTCGGTCAGTAAGTAGCAGTTCATGATAGTGATCTTTATATGATGCGATAGTTGAAGACGGAGGACGGCTATTCAAGGGAAAAGGATTACCTATGAGTCGACGAGATGGACAGTGGAAGGGTGTACGACAAAGCCTACGCCGCCGACATTTCGTGACGGCACCTTTTCTCCACGAATCACAAGGGTTCCGTTGTTTAGTTGGCGTATGTCGGTTTTCTTGATTTCTGTTTCCTATAATGCGATCATATGAAATTTAATGCGATCTGCAACTACAAGAAGAACGTGAAGATCGGCGACTGTGGAGAGTGTTCTGGCATCTGCGTGCATAGTAAGAAACAATCTCCATGGTGTGTCGTGCGTGTGTTCGTCAGATCCGGTTCCAATCCTGCGTCTTGCATAAACCGAGATTTTTTGGCCTCTCACCGGTCGTTTCACCGCCTGACATCATAGACAGAAGCACCCAGTGTGCGGGGTACTGAGGCTGGCCTATTGCTGATTGTGCAACTTCGTCCTCCGTGGAGTCCTAATTTAACCTTGCAAGAGTGTACCCAGGTCTTCACAACGATGTGGATCAGTGGTGGGAGGTGTGTTTTTGGCGACGAATCCTTCGCTCGGTCTTCCAACTAGTTGATTCGGAGAGACGTTAAATCTCAAAGCTGGGTAATTAAACCACGAAACTACAATAACACACGTACAATACAATCGTAACTGATGTTTCGGCAGTATCGCCTTCTTCAGAGCCTAGCAGGGTATAGTGATATGCAATTTATTATGTCAAACACTTCAGTAACACATAGAGAAAAATGAGAATCTAAATAGTAGTCACATGGTCAACAGCTTCTCGAAAAACCCGCCATTTTCAGGTACCTTCCACTGAGGAAGAGCCGCTGATCAGCACCGCATATGGTTGACGATTGCACCCTCCCCACATTAACGATCAATGCGGAGGTACGAGCATGATCACGGGTTATCTCCCTGCTGTTAATTGTAGCGCTTTTGGCATTCATCCAGAAAACCTCAAGTCTTGAGCGCTGGTGTTTTAGCATACTGTGTGAGGACGTTAACTTTTGCTGCGTCATTTGTCCTTCTAGTAAGGAAGGTGATTTCATGAGTTCAGGTAGGATATATCTGATCTCTTGCAGTACTTGCGAGGACGAATATATTGGCAAAACGGGCAGAAATTTATGCGACCGCATAAAAGAATATCTAGATGGCAAAGGAAAAGCAAGACAAAGTACCCCACTAGGGACCATAGGATACAAAAGCATTGCGGAGACGATCTTGATATAAAAGTCACTGTACTCGCACAGGATGCCAAAACACCAGTGCACAAGCTTCTTAAGGCTTTTTGGATAAATACTAAAAACTCTACAATGAACAGCAAGGAGGAATGCCCCGAGATCACCCGTAATCTCGTTCCGTACCTTCGCATCGATCGTTGTGTGGAGGTGCAGTCGTCAACCATGTATGTGACTCTGTGCGGCTCTTCTTCCGCGGTGGAAGATAGGTGAAAAAAGCAGTGGGTTTTTCGAGAAGCCGTTGATCTTGTAATTATCACAACGTTGCTGAGATATTTACAAAACTCTGGACCGCAGGTGTCTTTGGTGGAGAACGAACGCGCTAATGTCCTTTCCGGGGAATAACGCGTTCACCAAAACACCATGCGGGCCCTTCGTTTCGCCTGTCTGTCAACTAGTTCTATCGATCTGTGCCATCAGCAATCACCCGTCAACGGGATTGATCTGGGGAGCCCACATCGGCATTGAACCCAGTTAAGCTGAGGCAGTAGTTGAAATCACAATATTTCACCTTCTATTTTGACGGGTGATCGCTGATAGCGCTGATCGAGAGAACTAGCTGAGAGACAGGCGAAACGAAGGACCCGCATGGTGTGGTGGTGAACGCTTTACTCCCCGTAAAGTACAACAGCGCGTTCGTTCCCCACCCTAGACACCTGCGGCTCGGAGTTTTGCAAATATCTCAGCAACGTTGTGGTTGTATTTCGCTTAGTACCCTGCCGTGAAAATTGTAGTAGGCAGAAAATAAAAGGTAAAACCTTGCAGTTATCGTTCAGATTTTCATCCTTCTGTTTATGTTGTTGAAGCACTTGACCTAGTAAGTTGCGCATTAGTGTACCCTTCCAGGTTCTGAAGAAAGCGATACTGCCGAAACGCCAGCTACGATTGTGTTGTATACATGTTATTGTATGGAAGTAAAAGTATGCTGTTTAACGACATCGCGATTGGTGAGACAGAAAACGACGAGTTTATAATCCAATGCCGAGGTCAATAGAAAGTCGATCCTGGAAACTCTTAGTCTTGTCCTTTCGACTGCACGTTCAATAACGCTGAGTGATTTTTCATCCTGCTAACGCAGCGACCAGGTTTCTGACGCATACGTTAAGGCAGAAGGAATCATGGAGTCGAAGACGTGGGCATGAAGTCGGGTGTTCTTTGTTCTCTTCACTACATCCCCTATTATCTTGAAAGCTCCCCGAACCGCTCGTTTCCTCCTTCTCAACTCTGGAGCTAAGTCATTCATCACGTTCACTTCCCAACCTATACGTACGTTGCTAGAGCATTCGGAGATATTCACTAGGTTGTCCGTGAATAGTGCATGAGGAGCAAAGTCGTCCCTTGTGAACGTGGTTTTCGAAAAATTTAGTCCAAAACCAAACTTTCCAGAAGCGCTGTGTTGCAGTATACAATTTTAGTGAGATGGTATCGCCCTGCCGAACCCCTCCTTTTACGTCATTATTACAAGCTGCTCCAATCCCGTTAGAACACCACACAATTTTACACGATGAGAAAGATCCTTTAGTACAATAAATATGGGGAAAAATGCCACTAAGGTAGAAAAACAAGAAAAGTCAGAAAAGACAAAATTCAGTTACGTACACTTGTAATGGATCCTCTCTCTTGTGATATGATCAAGCAACCTTATATACCGGACTGTAATGCACACCATATCAGTGCCTAAAATGATAATAAATGTTATAGGGACTGATTTTCTGTTTCAAATACCAACCATTAACACTCCGATGCTATTAACTATCTTCAAAAATATTTGTAGCATGTACCACGCCGAAACAGGAGCACAAGCATTGGCAGGGATATCATTTTATTTCCCAGAATGGAACTAGAAGAATGTCCATTTATCGGTCATTCAAAAGCACGATGAAAGAGAGAACGAATTCAATGTACAAGGTCCAACTGTGTAAAAACGCCTCAGTAATACTAATTCATATGAGTGAAGTAATATAAGTCAAAAATTCATGGAATAAACATTAATAAATATAGTACTTACGAAACAACTGAAAAAAAGAGGAAGTACATCGCACTATACGATACGATCAACAAGAATCACAAATCAAGGAACAAACCTCTCAAAAAGGAAGAACGGCATGAATCTCAAACCAGAGTTAGATAACCAGATACTGAAATCCAAGCACTTCAATATCGCCGTCTACCTCAAACTTGCCAAGAATTTTGTTTCCAAACGTAATAAAGGCGAAAATTAATCGAGGTGCCGCATAGCCATAATTATCAGGTATTGCTATGAACTGAGCTTCTTCTCCACTGTCAACTAGTGGTAATTCGCGTACCTAAGAATAAACGGAGTTGTGATTATGAAACTTGAACCAATCTCAAATTTAATTCGTGATTAACAAACCGCATCAAACAGCATTTGCTTCTTGTAAAACGCACAGCATAACAAACTGTATGTGATAAATGGTTGTCTTCCTCGCAAAATTGAACGAATCAACTGGTACGGACCTGAAAATGGGAAGACAATAGATCCAAGAGCATGAAATAAATACAATGATACTTAGACACTTGAACATTTTGGATAGCAGGCCCTAAGTCCCAAGATCAGCCTGGCCAAATTCTGCTCCAGATCGTCACTAGAACAAGCAATGGTCGCCTTGTGGATCAGAGTGAGATTTTTTGCCGTGCGACTACTTTGATACAAGGACTGCGGTAATCCATGGTACTGTTTTACTCTTAGCTGGGCTTCCCGATGAAAACTTCGAACTCCTTCTCAGCATGGAAGACCCCGCTGGCTGGGGGTGGGGATGAATACTCCCGCCCGCTCTATATCGCAGCCCGACACCCTGGAACACTTCGCAGCCACGATAAGGCTGTAAACTTTTGGGAGGAAATGATGGTGCGAAAAAATTGTTTTCGCAACATTATTGTACAATTCAAATACTTGAAAAAAAGATCCGAAGACTAAAGTACCAAGAACTCCGGGTGCTATGGCAAAAACGTCATGTTCTGTGAGATTCAGTAACCCTCGTTGACGAGCACTCATGCTATTACTTGCCACATCGAAACGCCGTGCAGCGTCAGTACTACAGAAGTTTCGAGTAACCAACTCTGCCATCCTGTTCTAAGACACAATGAAAAGAGAAATCTCCGGAGAATGTCACATGGTGTACAGCAAGGAAGCTCTTGCGAAAGAACAAAAGCTAACCTTTAGTGCATGCTGGCTAATAATTTCGAACACTCTCTTCGTCCCAGCGCATACTTCTTCTTCATTGAAAATCCCAGTCGATTTAAATAGTTCGTAGTTACCTTTAGCCTGCAGTCTTTTGTTTGATATATCATTGACTTTTCACCAATAGTAATGTGAAAAAGGTAATTTGAAGTTACCCAAACTTTCCTAAAGAAGTGTCGCAACATCATAAGTCCAAACGGAACCATATTGACAAAACCTCTTTCAGGCCTCAACTCTATCTGAAAATATGCAAACTCTATGCAGTGCTACTAGCGTTGCAAAGACAAAAAAAGAGGAATAAAAGGAGACAAATGAGAATATACCTCACCGGATGCATCATCTTTCCGACAAAGTTTCGTTCTATGATGCCGAACGGTTGCTCTTCGATTGGCCATTCGTTCGGTTGTTTCCGAAAGCGCTGTCTAACAGGAAATCCATTTGAAATAATACAAAGAAGATCGACACAAAAAATAGTACTGAATGAAAAAACCATGAAGACTTACACAACTTTCAGTACTGCGACACAATCACTATCATGTTTCTGATTCGCAAGAAAATCACTAATATTAGAGTTCCCTTAAAAAAAAGAAAATAGATTCCAAGGTTTTAGTACTTTAACACAATGGCCATGTTCAAACTTCCAAACAACAAAGTGTAAACAATTGAAGAACGATGTAATCACCTTTTCTTTACGGCTTATTCCCTTTTCATAGCAGGGTATGATGCGAAATACAACCACAATGATGCACATCTTTGCAAAACTCGGGACCACATGTGTCTGCGGTGGGGATCAAACCTTTCCGTGGCTAACACGTTCACCGCCACGCAATACGGGTCCTTTCTCTGGCCTTTACCTTAGCCATGTTTTAAAGGTGCTATCAGTAATCACTCCAGATCAATCCCGTCAACGGGTGATTGCTGATACCACCTATAAAACATGGCTGAGAGAAAGGCGAAACGAAAGAGTCGCATGGTGTGGTGGTGAACGCGTCAGCCTCCGGGCCGTAGCTGAGAAAGACAAGAAATAAGCTACTCACCTGCTGGATAGCCTGGGAGCAAATGTGGAACTTGCTTACGACTGGATCGTGGTTTATTTCCGAAGCGTCCCTTGAAATGAGAGCATAACCTGGTGCCCATAAGGCAATTTGCAGTCATGAAGTTGGACCCGGGAGTCAACAGTCGTGACATAACTGACGAACGTTGATATTATTTGAGTACTCGGGAGTTCTCCAGTAAGAAGGGATGGCAGCAAACTACTCCAACACTTATAAGCTCGCTGTAATTGTTTCAGTACATCCTTCTCTACCTAGAGGTTGTGTACTACACAATCTCCTTACACACGCTAACATACGGAACACCAAAGACCTCCAACTACAATTACGAAAACAAAGTGTCGGAGGTCATAAATATATTTAGAACCAAGACTCTAAAGAAAGTGCTAACGGGTTTGCCAATATTTCCAAACCTTCATACCGACCAGATCCCACCACCGAAGGACTCAGTGACTTTGGGATGGCGTAAATGGATAGTACGTTAGGTAACGAAACCTAAGTTTTTCAAATTCCTATAACAGAACACTGGGAGCTACAAAAAACCTTTGGCGAACACGATCATCTTCAGCGAACAGGTTCAACAGCATGGGAATCCTCTTGTTCATTTCCTTTCGTGTCCGCATTATGAAGTTCGAAGCAATAAATTGGAAGAAGTATACGCCATAGACTCCAAAAAATCAGAATTTCATTGTAACATAACAAGAAAACTTTTATCCTGTTAGAAACGTCGGGGAACGCTGCCAATTTCCCAGCCCCGGTTGCATAAATGATTTAGTGGAACCAATGCCGCGTCGAACCATGCATCTGGGCGAGTTGTGAAATCCGCGTAACGAACGGTCTCATTTTCACTGCGCTCGCTCCCAAACATTGATATGACGATGAAAAGCACTGGAAAAAGTAGAATGCGAATAAAGTAAAAGTATAAGGCTCTCGCCGTTGGTTAGTCCCTGAGGGATGCGCCGCGCCGTGCATCCAACTGCATTAAGCATCATTGGAAGTGATTGAATGCATAGGAAGGCTTTTACAATGACTCGCGGTTGCCGACCGATGCATTCAGCCTACTGTCCTCCCATAAGGTCTGGTAACGATTTGCCGACCCCGTGGAGATGAAACGCCTGGTGAGCCAGGAGCATGGGGATCGATCCCGTGTGCGTGTGTTGCAGGGCGCCTTCGACCACCGTTCCGCATGCGCCTCTGAGATACCAATATGAACAGAATTTGCGACTTGGAAAAAGAAAACTACTACTTCAATGTTGCTGAGATATTTGCAAAACTGCGGACCGCAGATGTCTGCGGTGAGGAACGAACGCGCTATTGTCTTTTACGGGGGCTAACGCGTTCACCACCACACCATACAGGTCTTTGTTTTGCCTGTCTCTCGGCTAATTCTATCGATCTCTGCCATCAGCAATCACCCGTCAGTGGGATTGACCTGGGGAGCCGAAATCGGCAATCAACCCAGTTAAGCTGAGGCTGCAGTTATAATCACAATTTTAACTAATTATTCACTGCCTACTCTTTTTAACGGCAGGGTAAATTGCGAAATATAACTTCAATGATACTGATGTACTTGCAGAACTCCGGACCGCTTGATGGTTGATTGCTGATGGCAAAGATCGATAGACCTAGCTGAGATACAGGCGAAACGAAGGACCCGCATGGTCTGGTGGTCAACGTGCTACTCCCCGTAAAGGACAATTGCGTGCTCGTTCCTCACCGCGGACACGTGCGGTCCGGAGTTTTGCAAATATCTCAGCATTATTGAAGTTATATTTCGCAATATACCTTGCCGTTAAAAAGAGTACGCAGTAAATAATTAGTTGAAATTGTGAAAATTACTACAGTTGACAAATCTTCGTCTTCACGAATTACTTAAAATTTACTCATGCTACATAAAGCGCTATCCAGTTACCACAAAATCATCGCAGTAGGCATTTTTTGAAAGGAACAAAGACGATGTATTTCCAAATAGATGGTGTGATCATGGACAGGAAGCACTAACAGATACATTGAATCATCTAGTTTATAACACAGAACTCCTTGAGATAAAAAACTCATACTAGCTTAGCTCGCAGAACAACACTGCAAGTACAAGAGGGCTTCGTAAACTGCGATGAGGAAGATTACACATATAGTTACCACATAACAACAACAACAACAACAACAAAAACAATTCTGTGGTCACTGCAAAGACAAATCATAACACTATTAAATGGATTTGGGAATGAAGCTAAAGAGTAGTACAGCATTATAAGTTAAATAAACAACCTTGGAAAAACTATACGCGAAAGGAGATAGAGACGTAAACCTAACAGTGCTGATATTTAATCAGTTTGTTTCGTACGCAACTTCTTTGGGCTAATGTCCAGATGTATTTTCGGACGGGCAGAAACCTAAAAATTCTCCAAAAGATATTTCAAGGAATAACTTGAACACCACGTAGAAGCAGAATGTACTACTAATCCAATAGAAATAACCTCCTTGATCTTCGATGGAGAGCCGATCGAACGGTCGGCAGGTGAGTGAGCGCTTGCAAGAAATCCTAAAATGTGGCGACGAGCGATTTCGCATTGCTTTGCTGATGTGGAAAACACCTCGACCGGAAACTCGCTGTTTTCTCTCTTGTCAGTGTGTAGCTAAATAGAACTGAACTATGTACAAACGCGAGGTTGGTACAGATCTTCGTTGTCGTTGTCGTTGTTTTCGATGTTATTGATGTTACTGATCGATGGCTGACGTTTCAGCGACGTCGCCTTCCTCACCGTCGCTATGATCGTTTGTGCAGCTCAGAAAACTGTATGATCTGTCTAACGGGAGAGACGGAGATTGCATGAGTTTAGGTATAATACTGAAGTGAATGTGCGGATCCTAGCGCAGGAATCAAAAACATCAACGCGCAAAACTCTTGAGGCGTTTTGGATAAATTTCAAAAATCCAAGGATGAACCGGAAAGACGAATGCCTCACTATCACGCGTGACGTGGCGCCCTATTTCAAAATGATATTTTGACCCCGGGGTGTATCTCGCTCGTGACTCCACGAAAACAATGCGTGGGCCAGTCCCGCACATAACATCACGGTGAGTGGCCTTTCTGATCTATATGGCGTCTATTTGAAAGTTTGATCTTCATTAACACTTTAACCTTTTTTTCCACCGAATAATAAAAATATTCCAATATAAAATACGTCCAGGCTCTGAGGAAGGCGAAGTCGCCGAAACGTCACCCATCGATCAATAACATCAAAAACAACGACAACGACAACGAAGGTCTGCACCAACCTCGTGTCAGCTTAAGAAGATCAGTTTATAAGATCACATAAATAAATATATCAACTATCTATGCCGAGGTTTATAGAAAGTCGGTCTTTCGAGTTATGTACAAACGGCTGTGTATTGCTACTCTACTACTACCTATTAACTACTTCAATGTCCAAGGTATATTTTTTGAGGAAAAAGGGAAGAAAACACGATTTAAAGGATAGAAGGAAGATAAAGCTCTCGACGTTGATCAAACCCCTAAGAGATGCCATGAGAGACTTCAGTAAGCATCGTTGGAGGTGATTGAATGCATACTTAACCTTTACAATAACTCGTGGTGGCCTACAGATGCAAATGGCAGTTCTACTATTCTCCCAGACAAGTATGGTACCAATTTACCAACCCCGGAGGGATGGAAGGCTTGGTGAGCCGTATGCGCGGTGATTGATCCCATATGTATCACAGGGCACCTCCGACCACTGCGCTACATACGCCCTAGAACAATCTACGCAGTTCGTTGTCTGCAAACCCTAAATTCGACTCACCCAAATTAAAATAACGGAGATTACTTTTTTAGAAGGCATCTCTGATTAACTTTCTAAGATGTTCTCTCCAGAGATTAGTATGAAGTATAAAAATAGAGGCGTAGTGGGTGGAGAACTCAAACATGGCGGCAATACTAATGTAAAGTATAAAAACGATGAAATCAACAAAATGTAGAACTAACGAGGATTGTGCATCCAGTAACATGTTCGATGCGCCTTTTGGTGGCACCGCGTGTCCCTATCAATCGTGGTGCATCTGATATATTCACAAAAAATCTGATGCTAGCGAGCTGCGTAGCACATTGTTCTGGTTCCAGAGGCAAAAATTCGGACTTAGATGAAGTACGAAGTAATTCATTCGCCATCGAGTTCAACGAACACGACTGGATAAGAGAACGCTGTCTTCCACTCTGGAGTAGCTCGGTAATATTTTTCTAAAAAATTCGAAGAAAGAGACTATTACTAACCGTCGAAGATTGAGGATGGCTATTCCCCAAACCATTTAGATCAGGATCTCTCATGAGCTGACGCTGCTGAGACATGTTAAGAATCTGCTAAACTAGTATATAACAATCTCAGCTTCCAATTGAGTAGGAATTAAGAAAAAAAAATCACTCGGCAGTCATCAACAACTTTCTTCTCGAAAGAACCGGAGGTGCCCTCTAGATTCGACATAGAGTTACTGTCTAAACATTGCTCTTTTTACACGACATATTTGAATAATACAATTACAATTATGCCGAGATATTTGCAAAACTCCGGACCGCAGGTGTCTGCGGAGGGGATCGAACTACGTTATTACACTTTCCTGGGGCTAATGTGTTCACCACCACACCACGACAGCCCTTCGTTTCACCTTCCTCTCAGTTTTATATTTACCATTTTAATCAGCGATCACTCGTCAACGGGATTGATCTGGGAAGCACAAAACGGCATTGAACCTAGTGAAGGTGAAGCTGTATTTGAAGAATAGTTTAACAGAAAGCATGTCTTTACTTGGATCGACCTCGATCTAACAAGGGTGCTGACGCTGGTATGACTTCTGGATCACCGAGACCATGCTCATCGAACATCTGCTTAATTGTCGCGCGTGCTTCGAGAACGCTTTCTACTGAGCCATACAGACAAGCGCGTCCGTTTTCCTCCATCTGAATACAACTCAAGTAATGATAACATAGTGATGAACTTGGTTGTATTTAAAATAGTACAGTAATCAAGAACAGGAAGTATTACTATACGTATTTGTGCTTGCACCTTCATCGAGAATAGCTAGTTTTAAAATACAAACAAAATCTAAAAGCAGGTAGGGCATATCCTAGTCACATAAGAATTGCTGAGTGAAACCTTTAGAAATTTCATGCACCAAAAGGATCCATGGATTACAATTTGCTCATAACTTACTTCGATACTTGGATGGCCCGTCCTCCAGATATGTCAACAAACAAAATCTGGCAAATAAAACTGGAGAATAAAACAGAAAGAAAAGTGCTCACAAAAATCTCAGTAAGTCCTAAGCCACGAATAACAGCTAACTTCATTTCTTGAAGCAACGCATACTGAGCAGGATTTAGGAACAATGGTTGTGAAGCAGGACAACGAGAATTTAGAACAGAAAGTCGCAGACACCTTTAAACAACATAAGCAGAACATATAACCATCTTTGGATAGCCATAAAATACCTGGTGAATTCCATATCATAGAAGAATTTCCATAATGACACCTCGATGGGCTTCACTGGAAGATCGGCAGAATGGGCGATTGCAATTCCATGCGGTTGCAACATAATGTCAACATTTGACATGTCTTCATGTAACAGTATCTCATGCATACCAGTACGTCCTAAAAGATAATAGCGGACCGGAGAAAGAAAACAACTACCTGATCACCTACCGAGTTCTAAAAGTTGTCAACCTAAGAGAAGGATAGAGGAGTCATTAAGAAACTACCATGGTTGGCACTTACCAGAGTTTGTACTTGACAATCTCCAATGGTTTAACGATTCATCGTATAAGGGATTATTGCTTAAAGTCAAGCGATCATATACCGCAGGTGTTCATTTCATGTAAGGTCTTTTATGTTGATAAAAGAGGAATACAGCTCTCGGCGTAGATCAATACCTGAGGGATGCGCCATGCATTCGACTTCACTAAGCATTGTTAGAGGAGACTACATGCATATTAGGCCTTTACAATGCCTACCCGCGGCCTGCCGATGTATCGAGCCAGTGCTGCTATCCTCCCAGGCAAGTCTGGCATCAGTTTGCCGACTCCAGGGAGATGGAGGGCATGTTGAGCCACGAGCGCGGGAGTCGTTCCCATATGTATTGCAGGGCGCCTCCGACCACTGCGCTACACGCGTCCCCATGTTGACACGGAGTTCGACATCTTTATCCACGATCCCAAATAGGAGTGAGCAGAGAACGGAAAGCTTCCGACAGTTAGCCTCATTGAAAAGATTAGAAAAAGGTATCACAACAAAGGTGTGATGATCATCGTGTCCCTTGCATGACTTTTGGGCGCTATAAGTGATAACTCAAATCCGGAGGTGTTACTTGAGTTGCTCGACTATTGACAACATCGTGGGTGGTACAGGTGAGGCTATGTAGCTGACAACCGCCCAAATACTCCAAATTATGCTGTAACAAAGAAACCTCAGGTTAACCCAATAATTTCACCCAACAGTAACAACAAACGATGCTAACAAGCACCATGACCTCTGAGGCCCAACTTTGTCTCCATTTCCAGCAAAGTCTCATTTAATATGATTTTTAAGAACAAGCAAAATAATATAAACGTTATTTGGGTGAAACTTGAAGATGAGGACGGTTTAAAGCGCTCGGACCTTAAGCCTTGTACCATTCACGTAGAACAACATGGTAGCATTGAGCTGCCTTGTTAAAACTTCAACATTTGTTAAACCTGACAATGTTTGTCCATGGGAATTCATCTTACCTTCTATGAAATGTACCAAGTAAAAGGTATATTCACTTCACAGTGGCTATAACAAGTAAGAAAAATGCGAAATAAACTGGGAGGAAATGGAGAAAATTGTCCATTCAATAAAAAAATGTACCTGAAAAGAACTCGATGAAATGCTCAGAGGCATCGAAAAATGTATAAACCTGATTTACTCGTGGCTCGGAGCTTGAAAGCGCAGTGGATTCTGAACGATTCTGTGTAAGAGGATTTCCAGAATACATCGTGGAAAACGATTCGATCAATAGGATTTCCACAGAAATGCAGCCAGGCTAGAATCCTTATATGTACTTATACGTTTATAAACCGATCTTGTTGAGGTGATGCGAGGTTGGAATGGTTGTCGTTGTTATTGTTGGTCGACCAAAAACGTTTTGCTAGTAGATCTCTTAATAACTCGAAAGACCGACTTTCTATAAACCTTGAGTCCTACTCGTAACAACACGGCTCTGAGCAAGGCAAAATCGCCAGAACGTCAGCCAGCGACCAACAAAAGCAACAACGTATACTAACCTCGCGTGGACTCAACAAGATCAATTCAGAAGAACTTCTCAAGTCTTCTCAACCAAAAGAACGCAGACGTTAGAACAAGTTAAAAAGATCCTTACTCCAAAACACGAAAAAGTCGCCAGTGCGCAGAACGATCTTTAACACTTACAGTCCCTAATTCTTCAACCACTAGAGTACTTTTACTGTTTGGAACTAAAATTTCAGAAAAACTAAACAGTTGGTTTGAATTTTAAAGATCCCTATAGCAAGACGTTTTGCAGCCACAAACATCGATAGGACACCATCGCATTCTGGTAAAGAAAATCCCATTTCCTCAATCGATCTCGTGTTCGAAATACGATAGAAGCAAAGGAAGGATATTGTTTCTGGGTCATAAAATCAGGATTTCATCATGGTTTATAGAAAGTCGGCCCTTTAAAGTCCTTATAGTTACTTTCTCAGATATGTTTTTGCACTAAAGTAATGACGAAACACTCTGAAGAGAGGAATCCTGTCAAAGTGAAGAGACATTCATAACCCACCCTCACACTATACTCGTTATGAACAACGCATGATAATGAATACTTATGAAACCACATCATTAAGTACCACTTCGACTATATGATTGACAAAACACATCAAGAGCCGCTTTCTATGGAATACCTGGTCTGATTTCGTATTAAATAACCACCAATGCAGCTACAAGTGTAAGAAGGAAGTACCAAATGTACTAAAATAATAACTAAATAATATCGCACCTGACGGTGACGCGTACATGAAAAGGACCAGCAACCGCTCACTTCCAGCCGACGACGCTGTCTGAGACGACGGGTGGCTGACCCGTTGACGAACACCTGAAGTGGACATGGAAATGCTTGCCTGTGCAGAACATCTTGACATTTGAACATGTCGATTTCGTTGTGGAGGAATCCTAGCGATCATGTTCTATCAGGATAGCATGAACAAAGCCGAACTCCAGCACTCGATCGATCTGCACAAGGACTGTTCCAGAGCTGTTGTCTGACGTTAACATCTTATCCTTTCTCTCAAGTGGATTAGCGTTTCATCAGAGGGATCAGTAAGAGCCCAGTTTTAACAAATAGTGGATGACTTGGGCCTAGAGTATCTATTTGGCTCATTCGGTAGGTAACCGGGATCAGGTCAATCTTGGAGAGATCTGAGAAGCTGAGGCGATATTTTCAGTTCTAGTTAATTCTGCGGGAATGGCATGAAGGATCTCAAAAGGGCTGGATCAGCTTTCCAAATACGATCTAGATTGCTATTATAGATTATTTGATTACAGGTATAAGAGAACCGTTTGAGCCATCAGAAGTTCACCCGCGTGCCACCGTATCGTTCGTAGTTCCTCAGTTCCAACATAATTAGACGAACTCCGTCTAACTTCCGGTAACAGTTCTTAACCAGGTATGCTACTATTCACTAAATTCTTTCGAGTTTTGAATGAACTTTAATAAAGCCAATCGATGAGATCAAGTCTCATTGGGAGATTCTTTCTTGATTGTTCGGGGTTTGTTCTCTGGGCATAGTCCGCCATATTTTTTTCCAACGTTTTCTACGAAAATGGCTAATCCTAAGTTTTATCTCAGCGAAAGAGAATGTCGGTTCCAATCTCGTGATAGTTAAGGTTTTATTAAATCTACGGGTTTCTTTTTTTCCCTTCTTCTTTTGACAAACAACAGCTACAGTAAGCTCTTGGAAAGTACTACTTCTCATTGATCACATTAGAACTTGATTTAGCAATAACAGCATCCATAACTCAAGTCTACTCAACTGATAACCTTATAACCTTAGCCTTACTCAGCTGATAACCTTATATCCTTAATTCTACTCAGGTGACAACCTTATGGCCTTAAACCAACCCAGCTGACAACCTTCCTTCAACCTAAGACTGGTTACTAAAAGGAGCTTGTAGAGTTCAAAAGTGTAGTTAATGTGTTCGATTAGATGAGTATGAGAGCAAAGAAGAACAGTACGTTAAGGAAAACCACTGGAAGTTGTTTGTTCCTTCCTTCCTTTTCTTTTTGAGAACGAGACCCCAAGAGGTCCTCGTTTCTATCGATGTCCAACTATCCGCCTGGGTTACCGAGTTTGTAATTTCGCTTTAACCGAAGACGTTTCTGGTCACTCAATACAGTCTTCACTGTTGCTTCCGAATATTTGAGCAAAACCTTCACTATTCTGATCAGAACTCTTCAAAAAATGCCTCAAATCTACGAGTTCTTCTTTAGCCTGGACAAACAGATGGTCGGCGTTTGCTCAGTGTCCGTAGCTCTCGCCTGATAAGCGACTACCTTTCTCCATACGATATTCTGGCCTGTTTGGGGCAAGTATAGCGTCAACAATCAATACCTACTCAACATTTCCTCGTTCGGCCACGTACGTTCAATTTCTATTTTCAATGAGGTGATTTCTCCAACAGATTTTTATACATTTTTAATTTTCGCTCCATCTATGTGTCGTTTGTTTACGTTAAATCTATATGTAAAGCGCTTGTAGCGCAGTGGTCGGAGGCACCATACACATGGGATCGATCACCGCCCCTCGAGCTCACCAAACTGTCTATCCCTCCGGGATCAACAAATTAGTGCCTGACTTGTTTGGGAGAATAGCAACACTGGCTCGATATATCAGTAGGCTACCACGAGTCATTGCTAAGGCCTGATATGCATTCAATCAATTTAATCACCTCCATCGATGCTTAATGTAGACGAGTGCATGGCGGATCTCACAGGGATTGGGCAATGTCTAGAGCTTTATCCTTTTAGAGCTTAAACTCTATTTGTACAATGTATATGTTAGTCATTAAGTTAGTGCCTTCTAAAAAATAAATTCGTATTGCAATTATTGAGCTTTGCATGTGCCATGCAGGTGCCATGTGGATGCTCATTCAACGGGATCATTATAGTTACATTATTTGCCTTTTTTGTTTGGTAAGAACGACTAACAAAGGGAAGAGGCGTTGACTAGTAGCATACAAGTGTATGAAGGTAACTGACTGAGCTAACGTTCTTTAGAGAAAGACTACTAAATACGAATTCTTTTCGTGTATGACACCATTCTTCACATACGAGTGCCGACTGCATAGTGCTTCGGTCTAAGTAAACACGTGGTTGGTGGCATTGCGTCCTTTACTTCCTCTCGTTTCCTTCAACGAACCAGGAACTTTCTTTTATTGCAATGTTCTTTAGAAAAACTGTAGCCCTGAAGGGTTTGTTGTGACTTTTTCTTTCCAGTTATCTTCAATACTATAGGATTGTAAATTTAGCTATAGTACTGGTTCAGGCAACCTTTTAGCTAATATTACTATTTAATGGTGCCTCTTTCCCATTTTTGCCTGTTTTCGATCTATGGGCACAATTGATCCTATTCAGAGTTCTTCACTAGGTTTGGCTGAAAATATGGTCTATTTCTGAGCTAACTAGTCCTTTACAGGGCAGACAATGTCGTTAGTTTTTAACGCGAGATAACCAGTTGAACGATGTAGTACTGCCGTAGGTGATATCACCGAAAGAAATGTTTCTCTTCCAAGCCACTGAACCGGAACCTCAACTAATTGCTTTCGAAGCAATCGTCATCTTGGTCGTGTTGTCGACTAGTAACTAAGTGATGGTTAGATGAATCCCAAAAGGAAGCACTTGAAGTTTCATTGAAAAGTCGATTTTCCTAAGATCCTCATAGTCTGTAACTGCGAAAAAAGTTAAAGTAATTAGAATAAATGATCTTATAGGTTGACTGATGTGAAGGAATGACACATTCCAATGGACTTTGTATGACAGACAGTAATGAAAGGAAAGGCTTTCATCATTTCATCGTTTGTATAGTCGTCTTTGCTAACCTTTCCGTTCATCCATTCAAATTCGAAAACCGAAATAGTTTATCAGTAGTCTTCAGGTGGATTCCTGTAGCCATATAATTTTGATTTTCATGAGTACGGAGCTTATCGTTTCAAAAGTTAAACCTTACATTTTCTTTGAAAGAGATTGTTCAGCTTGAGCAATCCAGATTTCATTCTGGGAAGATTAGTAACCCTCTCCTAAGAGTTTTACTTTACGATCATATTTTTCATAACCCGACATTTGGTTATTGAACACTACTTATTCCCGCTGTAAGACGACACTTCCAAGCTTTGAACCAGCAAAGCCTTTAGAAGTGCGATTCAAGGTCACATGATTGGTGTATAGCAAGGTCATATGTTTTCGCTAAGAGTAGAAAACTTATTTCTCAATGATGTCGAGGTCAATGTCACATTCTAGTTTATCTAGACAATGATTTAGCACTGAATACCTAAGTGTCAATGGGCGTTCTAAGGTGTTCCTCTGAAACTTCTTCAGGCAATTATAAACTGGGTTCACGCACAGGTGAGTTGTAGGTTGGTTTCTTTGTTACTTTTTCTTAGTAGTGTGTAGAATAAGAAGATGCTTCTTCCCTACAGGTGTTCTTCTATGATCGTTGGGTCGGGTTTAAGTGTCGTCAATTGGTACTGTCGCTAGATGTTATCATTCTTTTTTTAACACCTCGCGTTTGCTCAACAAAAATACGAAGAAAATCACTTGATCAATGCCGAGGTTAATGGAAAGTCGGTCGTAGCAGTTACTGTCGCTAGAGTTTTTTGTTTCTTTTTCAAACGTTCGATTATTTGGATAGGTTTTGTCAGATTTCTTATGTACCATACTAAGTCAGAGTTCAGTTATCCTAAGAGTATTCTGTTATGCTGAAGGTGATGACACAGGTTTTCATCACAAGATGTTTGAAACGTTCCACGTTGTTGATTGTTGATGAAACAGCGATAACAGTGCTTTCGTGCAGTTATATCTTCTCTTTCGCACTTATCCCGCTGTTTCTTTCTTCGGATCTGCTTTTGAGACATGAGAGAACATCTTGATCTTCTTCAGTTCGCAGACGAGTTCTACATGTTTTAGGTCTGGTATTTATGTAATGTTTGGAAATTAAGGTATCAGAAGGCCCTGTCTATGTGTTTCCTAGTGGAAACGTGCTATGTTTGCATCCTACCATTGCGTTTAAGTAGATGAGTAAAAGTTGGTCAGCAACGTAGCTTCTTGTATCAGCTGAGAGACAACATCACATTTATTCTCTTCACATCAGTCAACTTAAACTATTTGCCCCTTTTCAAGGTTTTCCAAGACTACCGACATTTCTTGTTTCGATGAGAGAACATAGACCATAGAAATGAGATATACGTCACCTATTAATTTTAAAATTATTCATATGAAACGTGTAGGAATCGCTCGTTTGTTCTTTTGCTTAGTTCAAATGATTATGACGTTCTTCACATATCGTAGTAGTCTGTTGGTTTGGTTTCTGTGAAAGCGCTACACGATTTAAAGTGAAGATGTTATATTAGATGTCAAGTCTACAAAGAGACACATATTTAGCAGCCAACGTTTACCAAATAGCTTTAATCTAGTGGGAGCTAGATGCTCAGAAATCAGTGTTCTTTCACGCTTAGTCGTTGTCTACAAGCTAGTCGAGTCATCACTGTGATGGGAAATCCAAATATCTATGAGCCAATGAGCAAGAGAATGTTGTTTATGTTTTTGAGCTGGCTTTGAGTTTTCTATTAAAGATAACGTGGCTATGAGCTTTGAGACCAAGCAATCTCGTAATCCATTTCGAGCGAATTTTGTGTTGAACAATGTACGTGTAGGTTCCCCTCACCTATCGCAGCTCGGGGTCACAGAATACAAGACGATTTATTTACTTATAGGTCAAATCATTGAGTTGCATATAAACTTACAAGCTTCAAATTTTGGGAAGCTATTGAATATGCTGTAAATAGAGGCGCGTGTGGCGCAATGGGCGGAGGCATCCTGCAATACACATGGGATGGATCTCGCGCCCCAGGCCCACCAAGCTCTCCATCCCTCCGGGGAAAGTAAATTGGTACCAAACTTGTCTCGAAGGATAGCAGCATTTGCTCGATTGATCGGTAGCTCACCACGGGTCATTTTAAAGGCCAGATATGCATTCAGTCACCTCCAATGATGCCTAAGTCAAATGCATGGCGCATCTCTCAGGGATGAATCAACGCCGAGAACTATATCCTTTTATGCTTTAACACTTTAAACTGTTTCATTGCACCTTGTCTCAATGTTGAAATTGCGCAGCATTGTATATATATATATACATGTATATACACATATACATGTACAAGTGTATACATGTGTAAATATGTATATATGTGCATATACACATGTATATTTTTTCCATGGTTTTACCCTATGCTTTTAGCATTCGATTTCAGTGGAAAAGATGTATCTGGACGAAAGCGAGGTATTCTCACAACAATGAGTGGACGAGCTCCGTTGCTTGGCGCGGAGTTACCGAGTCTTAGTAAAGATCGACGTCGCTTTATAATTATTTCTATATTTGATGCTACATTGACTACGCTGCTTTGGCTTCTTTGTACGGTGAGCTGTGTACTTTCCGAGGTGTTAAGATTCATTATCTACAACTATTTTCAGGTAACTAAAGGAGATGACTGGCGTAAGGTCTTCCTTCAAGAGATCAATATATTTGATGCACATTTTATGAGCATATCATTATTTGACATAGTTCTTTGTGCAATTCTACGGATGGTTCGTTTTCTTGAGGTTGAAGTACCCCTCCTTTATTAATCATTTTTTATTTAATTAAGGTTGCCCTTATTCTTTTCTATGCGGTTTTTGTCGTAGGACATTGGCTACCCGTTGCTGTCACAACTTCCCTCTCAACTGTATACATAGTGATAAAGGTTTGTGAAGAAACTCTTCTATTTCATGTTCTTTAATTTTCCCAGCTATGGTAATGAGTTACTAAACTACTTTTTAAGATTCTGTTCTTCTTTTCACATAAACAAGGCGGTCTGCCGCAGTATTTGCTGGTGTTAGCTTCATTTTCAATTGCATGGTTCGAGCTGTGGTTAGTGCCGTTCAAAGTTTTGCCAGGCGAACGCCGATGTGAGTTTCATGACGCACTTTCGAACACTGGAGCCCAGTTCTTTAGAAATTGTCTTTTAGCCTTTCCAATATGTTCTGTGGTCATTTCAGGTGAGCATAGCGAACTACTAAGAAGTCAAAACGATGAGTTTACTGGGCGTAACAACTCTTCGAGAGATCCACACAGACGTAATAGTATTGCAAGGCGTTACATGTCGGACGATGAATTCCGTACCGCTGTGGAGTTTTCTTCTGGTCAGTTCTCCTATTTTTCCATTCCTTGATCTGGATTTTTGAATACTTGTGAAAAGACAATAATAGCCACATTTTGTAGAGGATGAAGGCCGACGCCGATATGGACACGGACCTGTAACACTAGAGAATGGCCTGATCAGTGTTGATTTAAGAGAATCATATGATAAGGCAAGTTACTTTATTGAATATTTCTTTTGATGATGTTCATTAAAACATTTAGTCTGAATGTCGTTTCGAGTGGTCAGTGTTTTTAGGCAATACGTGCTGCTTCCGAAAAAGTTGAATCGGAACTACGTCAAGCACGCCTGGGCGAGTGGAAAGTTATTAAAGCATGTGATCCGTTGGTACGTCTTATCGTATGATATTATGTTCTTACGTTATGTTGAAAATTGTATTTTTTTCAAAGTAAGGGATCACTTGGACACTTCAATACGTGGCTGGTCCGTCTTCACAGGTTGTGCGAGCTCCAGCATAATTTCCATTTTTTTTGGGGGGGGGGGGTTTTGCTGGTTTAGCCATTGTGGTTTCCTGGATTCCCCAGGTCAGCTTGGCTAATGTCTGCCCCAGATCGCCACCACTACACGCAGTCGCCACCCTTGTGGATTAGAAGGAGATTTGCCACCATAGGATATCACGATAGTGGTGGATCCTGGCATTGATTTGCTCTTAGCTGGGCTTCCTGTTGGAAGCGCCAGAATTCTTCTCAGCTTGAAGACCCTGCCAGTGGGATGAATCCCACGCTGTACATCGCAACCCGACACGCGGAAACACCTCCCAGCCACGATGAGGCGGTAGACCAGTGGGAGGCAGTAGTAACGGATTTGTGACATGGAGCTTTTATTACGAAACAATTTCCGTAGTAAGGAGCAAATTCGTTCCGATAGGTGGGATCTTTCATGAATCGTTGTTTTGCACAGGATTGGATGCATCGTGCCGAACTTCATGAATTGTTTTGTTATCACACACATTCCAATTTGCAACATTTATTTCCGTTCAGCAGTTTAGGTATTACAGTCGCCAGAGTCCTCATACTATATAAGGTCGGAGTTCTCATGCTCACCACAGGAATTATTCAACGCAACATGGAGAGATGTGGTTCAATGGAACAAGCAACTTCTAGATGGAAAAGTAAGGAGTGCGCATATTTTACGCCGGTCGTATTATGAGTTACGTTTTTCAACTTTAGGTCATTGGAAATGTGGATTCCGTCACCGATTTATATTACTCAAGGAGCTTGCCTGCTTTGAAAGGATATATTGGCTCACGGTGGGTATTGATTTGGGCAAAATTTTACAGAGTGTTCGATCATGTAGTTTCAAAAAAAAACTGTTGCGATGTGAGTACATAGTTTTACTCAGTACGCTTTTCTTCAGCGATTTTGTTGATATTCGTCGAATTTACTGCGATTCTGTTGTTCAGTTATACTATGGTGTATTTGTATCTGTAGATTATCCTCCAATGCCACCAGATCCAAGCAAAAAAATCATCAGGTTTCTTTTTCTTTTTCTTCTTCTTCTTAAACATAACTTCAAATTAACTATTTTCGATATTTTTTTAACGTAGTGTTGCCGTCGCTTTAGTGCATATTGAGGGTGTAGCAAAATGTAAGTAAAACACGAAGAAATTATCGGCAATCCATGACATTGTTTAAAGTTTTCTTTTAAATTTTCTTCAGTTGTGAATAGTACCCAAGGAACTGTATCAATCCAATGTCTATGATTTTACGTAATCGTTGTTACTGAACTTGTTTCTTGCCACCTTGGTCACGGTACTGCTCCAGGGACGCTCGTGGCGCAGTGGTCGGAGGCGCATTACAATACACATGGGATCGATCCCTCGCTCCAGGTTCACCAAGTTCGGCGAATTGGTACCAGACTTGTCTGGGAAGATAGCAGCACTTGATCGATACAGCGCTAGGTCATTGCAAGTGATTGTAAAGGCCAGATATGCATTCAATCACCAACGAATAAAGTCGAATGCATGGCGCATCTATCAGGGATTGATCAACGTCGAGATCTTTATCCTTTATCCTTTTACCGCTCTAGTTTCTGGCTAGCATAGATATTTCCTCTGGGAACTGTTGTGATATTAAATTGCACACCTACCTTCAAACTTTCGGACCTTCCATGCAGTACAGTACTACGGGCCGATGGTAAAATTGTAAAAGAATGCCGTGGAATGTTATTTTAGGTGGTATTTGCATACAGTATTAAAGGACTGAGTGGTTAAATTTTGGAAGACTTCATAAATTCAATTCTTTTCTTTGTAGAGGTATGAATGGTCCAAGCTGTATACGTGCAGGAAGCGATGCCGCAACCGGGAAATCCTATTTGGAATGGATAATGCGAACTGATCTTAGAGGTGGTTTACCGAAGAGATTAACACAATCAAAAATGCATAGCTATTTCATCGATTATGTGAACAGTTTGCGTGATTACATTGAACGGCAGTCAGAGAAATGAATATGTGGAATGGTTTCACCAGTAATTGTGGAACTAACCTTCACTTGAGGTTTTGTTATCTTGCTTTTTCCGTATACTTCGTGCAGTTTATATCAGGACTAATTCCTCAACGAGGCCGTCAAAGGCAAGTTGTGGTTTCTTGCTGTCTCATCCATTAGTAATTTTGTAATTTGAACCTCTATAGCTGTGATTCTGCTTAGATGTGATTTTCCTACGTGCTTACTTGCAAGCATAAATGCTCAGGTGAAACTACATTTGTGGTTGTTTATACTTTTAACAGTTTCAACTTTGGCAGTTTAACAGTTTTAATAGTTAACTTTAAAATGGTTTCTCGTCACTTTTCCAACTGTTCTGGTCGGATTCAAAATGAGCAAGGAGTTGCTCGCTTCACTAAGAACTATGTTATTTTATGATTACTACGTATTCATTGTAGAGCATTTAATGTGTTTTTAATGACTTTGTGGGCTCGTAAAGGGGAGTTGCAAACGCTTAACAATTTTCTTGTCTGTAAACTTCCACCTGACTGTTTGTCAACATTTGTGTATATTCGTCCCTATTTGGTAAACAATTCACAAGAGGTTCTTGTTTTTGTTTCTAGGTTCTGTCTTGTGGACATCTTCGTGTGATATGTTGTCTTCAGGAATTACTAAACAAAGTTTGAATCAAATTACATGAGAACGGAAGAATTTGTCTGCAGTAGCAAATTTTTATTCTTCGGGTGTCCACAGATCCAGAGTTTAGTTTGTCCTTATGCAGATTCAAATGTTATCTCTATGATCATGGCGAGATATGATGTGAAATATAACCATGAGGTTACTGAGATATGAGTAGAACCCATAAACCTCAACTGGGCTTAGAGCCTGCGATTGCCCTTATCAGGACTTCATGTGCTATCCAACACAGTAACGAGGACCCTTTTTTGCAGTATATGTAGATCATGACTAGAGGACTGGCAAGATGATAGGTGTAAATACACCAAAAGGAGCAACGTCTTTCGTGCATTTTAATTCATTTGCTATCGATGTATGCCTTCACTCCAACATATAGCTATCCAACACAGTAACGAGTTTCGATATGCATAGAAACAACTCTTATGTAGTAGGTTTGACCAATGCACTAAATATTTCAATGACCGATGTGCCAAATTTGCAGTTGTTCATTAGCTGAATAAATGATAGGTAGTGCAGCGACTGGTTAGTTGAACGGTCTTTGGTATGTGATTTGCAATGCTCCAATCTCATAATTGGATTTGTATCATATCATGGATTTGTCAACAAAGAGTTTCGTAATAATAAATAGTAATGCAAAAACCTCCGCCTCAACGGTTTACCGCTTTATCGTAGCTGGGAGGTATTCCTGGGTGTAGGGCTGCGATGTAAAGCGGAGATTCATCCGTCTGGCAAAGCCTCCAAAGCTGAGAAGAAGTGCGGCGTTTCCATCATGAAGCCTAGCTATGAGTAAACCAATATCGGAATCCAGCACCGTCCTGGTATCAAACTAGCCGCTGTTCTCCCTCTGATCCACAAGGGCCGCGACTGCCTGCGGTGGGGACGACCTGAGACAGACTTTGGCCAGGTTGACCTCGGGATTCCAGGGAACCACGGTGGCTAAACCAGCGAATCTCTGAAAAAATGGAGGTTATGCTGGGGCCTGCACAACCAATAAGGACGGGCCATCGAAGTATCCAAGTAACTAATGCAATAATCCTCCCAACGGCTTACCGCCTCATCGTAGGTGTTCCTGAGTGTAGGACTGCTATGTACAGTGGGGGATTCATTCTCTGCTATGGTCTCCCAAGCTGAGAAGGAGTCCGGCGTTTCCATCAGGAAACCTAGCTAGGAGTAAACCAATGTTGGGATCCACCACCGTGCTTGTATCAAACTAATCGCATGGTGGCAAACCTCTGGTTCACAAGAGCTGCGAGTGCCTGTGGTGATGAAAACCTGGGGCAGATTTTGGCCATGCTGACCTCGTGATTTCAGGGAACCACATTGGCTTGACCAGCAAATCTCCGAAAAATGGAGATTATGTTGGGCCCGCACAACTAGTGAGGGCGGGCCGTTCAAGTACCAAGTAAGTAAGTAATGCAATAATAGGTAAATGTCACCTTTTACATATTTGAGATGCTGTGGATGGGAATCGTAGAATAGAGAGGGCACCATTAAGGTACTACCATAGATTGCTAGGTTATACTTGCCAAATGAACGTGAGAAGTCGGGCTCTGAATAGAAAGTGTTGGGATCAATTTGCTGATTTGTATGAGGTAAAACACAAAAATAAGCTGATTGTGTATATCTGCTTGCAGTGTCGTGCGGGTCTTATTGATTGTTCAGTTCACAACAGGTACCCATACTTGAGTAATTAAACCTTTATACATGCATTCATATGAATAATATAAAGAAGGTGGTAGCAGTCCGACCTAAGTCTGTTTTGTGCGCCAAATTGTCGAAGGTAAGGTGGGCTGGACATAATGCGTATGAACGACAACCGATGGACAAGAACTATTAGTGGCTGGATCCTTCGGAATGTCAAACGAACACCAGACAGATCACTGACCCGATGGTTAGAGTTCTTCACGAAGAGACCAGAAGAAAGATATGATGCTCGACGAGTCGCTACAGCGTAGAGAACCCGATGGAATATTCTTGCACACGGCAGAGAATAAATGTAAGGTTTACTGGGGCCCGCTCGAGTCACTCGACGATCGGTAGTACTACAGGTGATACAGGTGGTATAGGTGATCGTTCTTTTCTACCTTTCTTTTTTTGTTTTATCTTTTTTTCTTAGAGTGTGGTGATTGGAATCCTTTGAGTTGTTTCCTCTCAAGAGAATGAGGTTTTCTTTAATATATATATATATATATAT